>PVIA01003155.1:0-179393 GCA_004024845.1 Tonatia bakeri | reverse complement strand
GAGAGAGAGAGAGAGAGAGAATATGACATGAATGTGAGAAATAAACATGGACCAGTTGCCTCCACTATACACCCCAGGAATCAAACCTACAGCGTGGGTATGTGCCCTGACCAGAATCAAATCTGCAACCTCTTGGTATATGGGACAACATTACAACCAACTATACCACCCAACCAGGGCCATTTTGAATTGCTTTTTATGTATGGTGTAAGATGTCCTGTTTCATTCTTTTGAATCCCATTTTCAATAGTGTTAAAAAGAATAAAATACTCTGTAATAAATTTAACCAAGGAGGTAAAAGACTATATACTAAAAACTGTAAGACATTGATAAAGAAATTGAATACACAAATAAATGAAAAGACATCCTGTGCTCATGAATTGGAATATTTAATATTGTTAAAATGCCCAAACTGCCCACAGCCATCTACAGATTCAATACAATTCCTATCAAAATCCCAATGGCATTTTTACAGTAATTTTTTAAAAGTTCTAGAATTCATATGGAACCACAGAAGATCCCAAATAGTCAAAACAATTCTGAGAAAGAAAAATAATTTTAAGTAGCATCCCCAGAAAGCTCCGACCATTCAGAGAAAAAAAAAGAACTTGTGAAAATTAAAATGTGATTTTGAAAATAAAATTTAGTGACAAGGTTGAGTGTAAAGCTGAAGAAATATTCGGGAAAATAAAATGAAGTGGCAAAGAGGTAAGGAATCTGAGCAAAAATAAAAAAGAGACCTACAGGATCAACCCGTATATTCTAACCCTTATTAATGGAAGTTCCAGAAAAGAAAATTTATAAAGAAAAGGGGAAGAAATCATCAGAATAACTCATACAAGAAAATTTTATAGAGCTTCATGAAGAACAGTTTCTATATCAAAAGGGCCTCCCCAAGCAATGAATCAAAAACACTCCACAATAAGTCACATCACTGTGAAATTTCAGAATGCCAAAAATCAACAGAAGATGCTAAAAGTTTCTAAAGAAAACAAAAGTGGTCATCTACAAAGGTACAAGAATCAGACTGGCATCATATTTTTTTTTATTGTTGTTCAGTTACAGCTGTCCCCATTTCCAGCCATCCCACTTTAGTTCTCCCCTGCCCTATCCAACCCCTGCTCCCAAAGATAATCCCCACCCCATTGTCCTTGCCCACCAGTAGTCTGTACCTGTTCCCTTTCTTTCCCCCATTATATATCCCCCTCCCTCCTCTGGTCCCTGTCAGTTTGTTCCTTATTTCCATGCGTCTGGTTCTTCTTTGCTTTGTTGATTATGTTCCACTTATAGGTGAGATCATATTTCATCAGCACCATCAGATGCCAGAAGACAACTGAACCACACCTTCAAATTCTGAAAGAAAACTACTTTCAAATGAGAAGTGTGCATCTACAAACTTATCAATGATGAGAACAGAATCAAAACTTTTTCAGACACTTAAAACTCAAAAAGTTCACCTTTCAAACATCCTTTCTTAGAAAGATACTTGACGATCTATTCCAGTAAGAAAAAGTAATAAAGAAAAAAAAAAGACATTAAGATCCAAGAACCAGTGGGTCCACCCAAGGACTACAGAGGAGTCCTAGGATAACTGTTGTTTATCACTAGTGTGGAGTGAGCAGGCCAGATAAGAGCAAGGTGATGGAGGGCTCAGGAGTGAGGTATCCATGGAAAATAACAGGAATTAAGAGATGTTTATACTATCACCCTTAAAAAAGTTGGAAGAGGGAATAGGTGGAAGCTACAGTAACCTCCTCCCAGGACCAAACTGGAATTACAACTAAATTATAGAAATATTATCTTGAATAACCAACTGAACTCTAGCTGGAGAGAAGCCATATAACCAAGGACTTACGGAAGAAACCAAATCACAATGAGACTGGTAGGAAGTGTGGAGGAGGCACGAGAGGGCTGGCTGGGCTCCTATGGGTGGCAGCTGAAGATCCGAGGGATATTTCAGCAGCAGGAGGGTTCCCCCTGAGAAGGGTGGGGTTTAAACCACAAGCTGGAATCCCCAGCTTAGAGCACCAGTGCTGGGAAAGAAACCCAGATAACATCCAGCCTTGAAAAGCAGTGAGGTTTCTGTCACCCAGGGAGAGAAGGCTGGAGACTCAGAGAGCCTATTACAGGGCCAATGCACAAAATTCTGTTGCCAGCTACTTACCCTGGGCTCTGGCAGATAGAGGGCAGAATCAGAGTGGACTAGAGCTGTGAGAGGAGAGTCTGGGGTTGGTGGCTCTGGGGAGAGAGCTGAAGGGTCAGCCACCAGGATCCCTGTGCTCAGTCATACCCCCCATACTGCAGAAGCCATCTTTCTCAGGCAGAGCACTCCTCTCCGAGTGGCATCAGCCCGAGGGGAAACAATAGCCCCACCCACAGGAATCCCTCTAGCCCCACACTGTGGAGATTAAATTGGGCTGCTGAGAAATACAGCTGGAGTCAATTTCAGTGATTTAGCCTAACAGAAAGTCTGCAGACAGAGATGGATCTCTGGTAGCTTTGAGACTTTAGCTGACCCTCCTCCAGCCCCAGTGCTGGTAAGAGCTGGCCTTGGTGCACAGCCTGGTTCTTTCTGCACACAGACAGGCACAGCAGAGGGGGCCAAAAGCTGTGGATCACTGATAGCTCCAAACAGATTGCCCAGAGCCAGTCACATACAGTGTCTGACACAGGACTGCACCAGAGTCTTTGCAAATCTACCTAATACTTAGAAGCAAACACAAAGAAGCAGCCAAAATGTGAAGACAAAGAAACATGCCCCAAATGAAAGAATGAGAGAATTTTCCAGAAGAAAAACTGGAAATGAAATGAAATGGAGGCAAGCCATTTATCAGAGTTTATAAACTCTGAGTAATGATTTTTAAGGCTACTCAACAGCATGAGAGAAGACACAGAAATTATAAAAAAGGACCAGTCAGAAAATAAGAATGTGATATCTGATATAAATAATATACTGGAGGGAATACATAGTACATTATAGTAGTAGAGGCAAAGGATCAAATCAGTGATTTGGAGGACAAGGTAGAAAAAAACACCCAAGCAGAGCAGCAAAAAGAAAATAGAATTTTTTAAAGTGAGGAGAGTTTAAGAAACCTTTGGGATAACATCTGCATTATGGGAATACCAGGAGAAGAGAGTGAGCAAGGGACTGAGAACCTATTTAAAAAAATAATGACCAAAATCTCCCCTAAGCTGGTGAAGGATAAAGACAAGTAAGTTCAGGAAGTACAGAAAATCCCAAACAAGATGGACCCAAAGTGGCCCACACCAAGACACATATAATTAAAATGGCAAAGTTTAAAGACAAGGAGAGAATCTTAAAAGCCACAGGAGAAAAAGTTAGAACAACCTAAGGAGATAATAAAGGTAGACAAGGCCTGAAAATTAAGAAAGCAACCAAGCAAGCAATGCCAATGGACCCTTCTGGAAAGAACTACTTAAGATTAAAATATATGCAGGCAAGAGACATGCAAAATAAAAATCTTATAAGTGGAGATTCTTTGGCAAAATGAACTGTTCTAAGCATTAAATCCACGTAAATATAAAATTAAAAGCAAGCAACTATGGAAATTGAGGTTATGCAGATTTCCCACATTAGGTAACGTGGTGAGTGGAAAAACTACTGTATTTTGCCATGTATGATGCACACCCAACGTTTTTGTATGCATTATACATGGGATTATTATACCCATGGTATACAATCATTATACCCATGTATAATGTGCATCTTTATTTTTCCCTCAAAAATCTGGGCAAAAAGTGTGCATTATCCATGGCAAAATACACTGCACACCTCAGCCTCTCCTAGATGTGGCAGAGGGTTGATGGGGTGGTGGACAATGGAATATAAATGTCAGTTGGGCTTCTGAAGGAGTATTTTTTTTTTACCTTTCCCCCTTCTTCCTGCTTCTTGCCTGGAATACAGATATGATGACTAGAACTCCAGAGGCCACCTATAACCTTGAAATGAAAAGTCACATGCTAAATTTGGCAAGGCAGGAAGATAGAGCAAGCTCAGTTCCTAATGAGTTCAAGGAACCCTGGCCATGTCCTGACACCAGTCTTCCTTGAGTTGAGAGACTAAATCCTTACATATTTAAAGCACTATAATCAAGTCTCTATTATCTGGCAGTCAAACAATTTCTAATCATAATTCCTAGAACATAAAGTAAGTGTTACAAACCTTGACAATGTACTATATTATATAAAACAAAAATTGGAGGAGAAAGGGAAAAATCGTAAGTGTAACTTCATCTTTGATGGATGGCAGAGAGTCAGTCAATATTATTAAAGTTGATGACAAGGGAAAAAACATAACACCAACCTCTTGATGTTTTTTTTTCTTTTTTTAAATTGTTATTCTATTACAGTTGTCCCAATTTTTCCCCCTTTGCCCTCCTCCACCCATCCCACCCAAGCTCCCACAGTCAATTCCCACACTGTTGTCCATGGGGCATTCATACATGTTCCCTGACTAATCCCTTTCCCCTCTTTCCACCATTATCCCCCTCCCCTCTCCCCTCTGGTCACTGTTTTTTCATCAAATTTTTTTCCTCAACCTTAGAAGGATCTATTAAAAACTGATATTCCCTGTGGAAAATACATATTTTTCCAAGGTATATAATTTCTTCAGTTTGACTTCATTTCTCTTTATAATGTTAAATGCTAGTAAATATAAAATGAATAATTTTGACAATATATATATGGTCCAAATTTTATCAAAAATTTATATGTGTTTAATTAGCTATCCACAATGCTGTTAACTCAATGTTATTGACAGTTGTATCAGGACGGTGGGAATTGAGGTAGTTTTAGCTCTCAACTTTTTACTTTGAATTTGTGGGGTGGCTCACTCAGGACATGGCTCCTCCACAACCTCAGAGAACAGGTGGCTGCCTGGCCAGCATCCACAAGGAACAAGAAAAAGTCTGTATCTGGAGTCCCAGCCTTCTCAAGGCCCCTGTGTTTATCATAACCCTGTAGCATTTTCACAGGCTACTGTGGCTCCCTCCCCACTGCCACTGGTCCCTCCTTAACCAAATAAGTAGCGCCAAGACCAGAGCAGTGTCTCGCTTGATACGCCACCATCAGTGCACTTCCCTGTGAAATGAATAATAAACAGCATGCCCACAGCATGTCCACATCTGCTGGCCCTCCGGGCATTTTCAGGACATCACATACTCAAGCACAGCTCCCCAGCTCAGAGCTCCTGCATTACAGAACTGCTTAAATGTTTTATAATGAGCATGTATCATTTTTTAGAGCAATAAAGTCATTTTGAAATGAAGGGATTAGACTTAAAGGTCTCCAAAGATCTCCAACTTCTAAACATCTATGATTTAATAGTCTATAAAACATATCCATAATTCAGTGATAAAAGCCTCCATATTTAAAAAACAATCATACCTCACTGAATCTTCTAGCCTCCCTTTGATCACTGACCTTTGTCTAAGCCCAATGCCTATTTAAAAAGCACTAGATGACCTCAAATTATTAACCTTAAAAGACAGTGTGGCCCTGGCTAGCATAGCTCAGTGGATCGAGCGCAGGCTGTGAACCAAAGCATCGCAGGTTCGATTCCCAGTCAGGGCACACGCCTGGGTTGCAGGCCACGGCCCCCAGCAAGCGGACATTGACGTTTCTCTCTCTCTCTTTCTCCCTCCCTTCCCTCTCTAAAAATAAATAAAATCTTTAAAAACAAAACAAAACAGTGTGTACTTGCATCAACCAAAAGCAACTTTTTTCAATACAAATGAAAATTTCAAAACAGGAAGGATGCTACCTAATCCGAGAGCAATAGAGAAACATCAGTTTACACATAAAGTAGTTTTAGTATTTGATTGTAATAATGGTAAATTGTCTACTTAGAGGTTGTCAATATAACTTACATTGGCATCCCTTTCTTCAAAACAAGGAGTCCAAAAAATTTATCTGATAGGAATATCCACTATTCTCCTAATCTTGCATCTCTTTCAAACCTGAGCTTTGCACACACCCTAATGCTTTCTACTTCATCTATCTATAATTTGGACAAATGCCACTCACTTGGCTAAACTCAGCCCCTCCCTATCACTACAGGCCCATAGCACTTGCTGTTTACCTGTTTTAACAGTTCTTAAGGCCACTGTTGTGCAGGTTGTACACTGCACAAAAACACCCAGATAAGAGAGCTAAATTCTTCCTGATCTCAGCTGCCAAGCCAGGCTGTACCTACCTAGAGGAATCTCCATTATGTTTTCACAAAGGCATGTTATTGGTTCACATGGACTGTTACAGTTGTTTGGATTGAAATCAGAGTTTACTATTACTCCTCCTAGACTGTGAATTCATCAAGGACTTGGCACAGAGTAAGAATTTACTGTTTGTTTAACTGGCCCTGAATAAATATAAGATACAAACAATTCCCTTAATGTCTCAACATCACAGTGAAAACAAGTGTCAGGCATTTTTCTCTCCCCTAATTTAGGTTGAAAAAACTTTTTTTTTTAAATTTGTACAGAAAAAAGAAAAAAACCTATTATTTCATCAGGAGCTACTACATGTCATTTTATGTTCCATATAACTCTATGCATTCATTATTACTAGGAGTCATAATAAGACTCCTAGTCAGTAAGAGTCATAATCAAAATATTTACCAGCCTGTGCAGCATGGGCACCCATGAAGCAGAGGGAACACTATCCTATCAGAAGAGAGTCCATCATGAGCTCAGCTCATGTTGGTAAATATGAACTGAATGTCAGCCTTGAGAATATTAACCCCACATCACAGATGGGCAAATAAATGTTCAGAGGTAAACTAATGTGTCAAATTCACATAGTAAGTGGAGAAGCTAGGACTAGATCCTGGATAAGTCTGATTCTGCCTGGTCATTATAGCCCAGCAGGAATGTGGGAATTTGGGTCTAAGTTTCCTGATGTCTAACCCAATGTTTAGTCACTAGACTACTTCCCTTCCCCAAAGAGGAATAACCATTGTTTATAACTCTAAAGTAATGACCCTCATTCTACAAGTCACACAAAACAAATAGTCATTTTGCTTTAGAGTCACACTTCATACCTTAATAAATCTGAATGGGACATTTTTATTACTTTATACTTTGAAAGGGTTAGTAAAAGGAGATAATTCTTAAATAATGCTCCTGGCTCCCTCTGCATTTTTTAAAGTCTGGAGTCTTTAAATTTGAACTACATAATGCAGTTCCTCTCAGCAAATACACTTCATCTGCTGAAGAATATACCAAATGTAATTTGTTCTGTGAAAGTTCAGGGCAACACATTTCCCTATACATTTTCTTATTGGTTGATGAATTCAAGCTTGTTTCAAGACCTCATATGTTCTCTGAACATATGTTCATTTCAGGATCCTGTTATTTACTCAATCCTTGGATCAGCCATTTCATAGCTGTATGACCAGACACTATGCATCATGCCAAATCCCTACTGGGAATAAAAACATTCAACAATGTTTGTTTTGCTTTGAGGTTGTTTTCCATTACAGCCCTGTAGGAGATTCTAATAAATTTGTTTCTGCTATGAAAACATTTCTTCTCTGTAAAGGAACAAGGATGTTTTTCCTTAGGTCAGTTTTACTGGAATACAATACTAACCTATAGGCAATCAATTCATTCTGAATTGTGACCAAAACTTATTTTTCTGGCAATTAAAAAGTGAACTTAAGGAAAGATTATCACTTAAAATGTCTTTTTAAAGACACAATTTATTTTTTTACAGAAATAAACGGTGAATGTTTTAAAAATGTAAATGTATAGAAAGACATGTTGAAACGGGTTTAGAAGAAATAAACCAAACTATGAACACATTATCTACAATTACACTGATGCAAATACACATACAAAACATTGGACATATGCCTTTTGTAACATGGGTTTTGGATCCTTCTTCCATGCAAGTCATGGGAGTGGCATTCAAAATATTTACAACCTGCATGGTATGGACATCAGTGAATCAAAATAGAATCCACTGTAGCCTGGAGCAGAGCCCTCTGTTATACCACAGACTAACCCTTTAGTTGCTGGGTAGTAAGAAGGTCTTGGGGTTCCCAGAAAAGGATCAGGTCAGCTTGGATGAGGCGAGGCACTTGAGGGGCTAAGGGAAGGAACTATTTACAAATCACTAAGTATTCAATATTGTAGTAATCAGTACCACTAGTTATTAATTACCAGCAGTATATTTTAATTTCTATTACATTTTAGTATTACATTAAACATTACCATATTATTAAAAATAACCAGTATGGTGGGTATCACCTGAAAACCAACCCTGCCAGTCAGTATGTTGTACTCAAAATGCCCATGTATGCTTGCCAAACCCCAGACCCTTGTCCAACTACCCTACTCTTACTCCCTGCTGCCCAGACAGCCATGTTATATACCATATTACTCATCCCTTCACTGACAATTCAATCGGGCTGAAAATCCATAGGCCAGCCAGCAACCCTTTTGAGTCTAACAAAAAAAGATTACCTATCTAGTGAATCAGATTCCCATTCTTAGAAATTTGAGTTAGGAAATGCAAAAAGACTAAACCAAGTAGAAGTTAGTCATTTCCTTGCAAGAAATGTGAATAGGAAAGTTGATAACAAAAGTATCACTAAATACGCAAAAGATGGGAGGAGCCAGGGCTAGACACAAGTGGCAGCAGTTGATCACAGAAGTGAGTATGGTGATCAGCACTTGAGGAAGGGTGGCAATCCAGGTGTGAGGAGGGGCAACACAAGGAGACCTGTTTTGGGTTTACAAATTGAGAGGTCCCCAGAAACACAATTGAGAGATAACCTAGAGACATTCTCCTGGACTGAAACTACTAACAAAACCCCACTTGTACTTGACCACCAAAGATCTCGTTCAAGTACCCTATAACAGCAGTTTTGAAAGTGTGATTCCTGCCAACAGCAGCATCAACATCACCTGGTAACTTGGTAAAAGGAAAACTACACTGAAGTGGAAATGCCAGGGGTGGAACTCAGCAATCTGTGTTTGAATAAGCATTCCAGGTGATTCTAATCCAAGCTCAAGTTTCGGAACCAGCCCCTTAAACTGGCTTGGCTCAGAGTGCCAGCACTGAAAGTGTACTGCTGCTGCCCTTAGAGCATCTCAGGGGTAATCCTCCCAGAGGAAGATTCTCCAGTTAGTCAGATTTGCTAACCAAGAACCCACCTCTCTATAATATATATATGGCTACCAGTTCCAGAATATAAATTACCTTCCCTAACAGTTGCAGGATACAATATAATACAATATATACTCTCAATCAGCAACCACAGACAAGTCCAAAGATTCTGGTCAAGTTTTATATCACATGACCACAATGCCCTCTAGCCAAAGGTTGTACCCTTGACTCAGGTGCAGCCAAGTCAGTCAAACCACTTACCTAGTGTACAATGTGGCCTGATGCAGAAGATTTGTACTCCTCTGATTGTCCCACTCAAAAACCTCAAGTTTGCAGCAGTTAGAAATGAAAGCTAGAGCTTACCAAAAATGCCCTCAGGAAGAGAAGGATCTATTAAGGATCATGGTAAGGCAAAGTAACCATAAAAGCAGAATGCATCACGCAGCATGGGGGTTCAAGAAACAAAATCAGTAAGCTATCCATTAAGGCTATAGACACGTATAGTGACAAGCAGAACTACTAAGAAAGAATGACAATGACAGGCACATTGAGAGAGACATCATGTGGTCTTGGAAAGGAATGGAAAGCATAACTGCCTGTATTCCTGCTAGTTGGTGTCCCTACAATATCTACCTTTTCATATGTTAGTTGTTGGAGTTACTGGGATATCTGAGGTCAAAGGTATTTAAATTAACTTGAGTGTGAGCAGATGAGGGCAATTAACAAGATTAGCATGACTCAGAGTCAATGAGAGAGGCGGACAATGAAAGAAAGAAACAGATAACACACAGATAGCAGCACAGACAAAGGGAGAGAGAGAAAGATGGTAGGGATACAAAGCTTGAAGTGTTGTGTGTTGGAGAATGGGTCATGGCCACAACTCCTTCTCCCAGGAGTTTAACCTGAAGTCAAAATTAAATGAAAATGAAAGAATGCACAAGTGCATAAATAAATATATTTTAAATTAATATATAAAGTTAATGGCATTTGTCAGGATGGACAGAGGTGACTCTGGGCAAAGCCCAATGGCAGACGAGCAATAAAGCTTGTAAGATCAAATCACTATGAGATTAGAAAGCGATGGCACCATGAGCCAGCCCTCGGCCCAAGCCATGTATTCAAAGAGGAAGAGAAGGACCAGATCTGTGGCGTAGCAGGCCCTGTCACTGATCCCACCCCAGCTCTTCTGACATCCTGAAGAAAACTTAGTTAAAGTTTTTAAAGAACTCAAGTGTCTCAATTCCAGACCAGTTTTTGGCAGAGCACCTTTACTGGGTAGTAGCCCAGGTGGGGATCTCACTTAGGGACCACGGAAGTGATGGAAGTCGGAGTGTTTCAGCCCAGACACATCAGTTCAGTGATAACAGGTGGCAATGCACAATCCAGCACCAGCAATGGCAACAGTGGCAATATCACAAATCTTGCCAACTTCAATGGCAGCATAAGTGGCGTGAAAGTCTGTTGTGAAGCAAACCACTGAGGGTAGGAAACGTGAAGGTCTCCAGCCTCAAAAGGTCTTGTCTAAGTTCTGACCCAGTGCCAAGACAGGAGTAGCAGAACTAGGACATGTTGGACCTTGGCGCATTCCCAGATAATACAGTACATTTTGCTCATACTGCCTATTTTGACCCCGCCATTTTGACCACAAGGACATTTTTGTTTTTCATTTTGCTCATTCCTCTACCCATAGTATGGACTATTCAGGTTAGAAGAACTCAACTTCTTCTAACCTCTATTTCGACTTAACAGATTTCTTTGAATGTGTAAATAGGCATTTGAGTCTTTGAAAGTAGCTGAGCCTGTGAGAGGATACCATGTGTTGATCTTCCCAATTATAGAGCTGGCAAATGTTTCATTACATTCACTTCTTACAGTACTCCTACTTTACCAGTTTATACCTCTGGTAACCTGAAGCATGGTGCCTGAGAAAGAAAAAAAGCTGCCCCTGAAATCTGAAAGCTGGCCTGATGCTCACAGATAAACTATGTTATTCTCCTGTTGGACATTAGACATTTTATATAATACCAATTTCAAACAAGGTTACTCTGAGCACATAAGGATGTGAGACAAAACAAGGCCACTTCATAATTTTGTCTTAAGCACAAAATCAAGGCCAGTGTGACCCAAAAAAATTAGTCAACACCACTCCCTCTCAGCTAAAATGGGTAACTGCTACTTCTTTACCAATTATCAGTTTCTTGGCTCTATAGCTGGCCCTCCCTATAAAGTTTTATTGAGATTCCCAGTCATAGAATCATCCCTGATTTCAGGCAGCATCCAGCCTGGAATGAACCTTGACCTCCTTAGGCCCTCTCTCAATCACCTAACCAAATCCCAGATCGTGTAATAGCTTCTTTCTACTATCCTCTCATTGAGAGACCCCTTGGTTCCCCCCATGGTGTTTATTCACACCCTGAAACACGTAATAAAACTACCTTGTTCCAGTGCAGGTGTCCTTGATGGGCTTTACCTGAAGAGCATTGGCATGCCCCTAAAACACATTCTTTTTATTTTGTCTTGCTGTATGTTTTACATTAAAGGTTGAAAGATATTAATTTTCAGTATTATATTTATGATTTTTTGGGTAACAGTTTTATATGTTGAGCATAACATAGCTGCAAATAGTTTAAGGAAAATAGGTAAATAGCCATATTAGGCCTATTTAGGTTATATTATAATAAGTAATGTCAAAACTGCCTATTCAGGTTATATTATAAGTAATGTCAATTATTAAATTGTGAATTCATTTTAATGGAAATTTGGTAGTGTTTTAAAAAAATAGGTGTCAATTTGACAGCTCAGAGATGCATAACATTTTTTTCCCATTTAAAGTAATAATGCCCTGGCCGGGTTACTCAGTTGGTTAAAGCATCATCCCAATATGCCAAGGTTGCAGGTTTGATCCCAGGTCAGGACATGTATAATAATCAATCAGTGAATGCATAAATGAGTGGAACAGCACACTGATGTGTCTGTCTCTATCTAGCATTGATCATTTTTAAAAAAACTTTTTAAAATAAAAATTGGTAATTGCCGCTTTGACATTTTGCACTAAAGGAGAGTGCCAGGAACAAATCACAAGGGGAAAAATTACATTCTTAAGTATTGGATGGGCAAAAGCATAGATCCATCCTGAAGAATGGGAAAATTCTGGAACACCCGAGGAGAGTTGACCACAATGTCCTCATGGAATCACCAAGAAATTAGTATCAATTTCTAAGTAATAATAAATATAACTGGTAGAACTAATCAACACAAAATGGTCAATGTCTAAAACAGCACATAGTAAAATTTATTAGAAAGAAAAAAACTGAAAAAACTACAGGCCATTTGTAACATTGAAAACTGTGAAAACTAACCTGAGAAAACTCAGATTTTGTGAAAAATACCACCATGGGGAAAAATAACAAGTGGTGAGATTGCACAAGATAAATTTTGTTGTTGGCCGTAATTTTACAGAAAAAAATCACATGTTCTTGAAAATATTATAGCTGTAAAATTTGAGCCAAGAAAATACAGCTTGATAAAAATAATGTCCAATAATAAAAATGTATAATTCAAGGTAAATGTTACTATGAAAATAATTTGTTGATAAAGCAAATCCTTTCTGTAAGGTTAAAATGAAACTAATCAACACCAAAGAAAATAATTTTGGTACATTAAAAATACAAATGGAAAAAAGGAAATAGTTTATCTGTACAGTTTAGAAAATTGAACAAGGGCCTTTAGTTGGTTTATGGGAATATTTCAATAAAAATTTGCTTAATAAAAAATCATCAAAGTTGGAGTATTAGGATACAGCTCAATATACCAATTACAATCAAGTTAAAAACAATAACAAATTAAAAACAGATGGAAAATTATTTTTCTTCTCAAGATGAAAAATTCTCAAACTGAAGGCACCCCAGGGCTGGAAAGCAGTTCCATGGTCATCAGGGACACAGGCTCCTTCTCTCCAGCTGCTACACCATCCTTGATGTGCATCCACATAATTCAAGATGGTTGCTCTAACACCGAGTCCACATTCCAACTAGCAGGAAAGAGCAAAGGACGAAGCAAACCTCTCGTTTTAAGGATACTTTCCAGAAGTTGCAATTATCAATTGCATTTACATGCCATTGACCAAAACTTAGTACTGGTAGTACCTTGCTATACAGGAAGCTGGATAATGTACTTTCAGCCAAGTGGCAATGTGAACAGCTGAAGACAGATGTTCTTATTACTAAGCAAGAAATAAAATGTTCATGGGGAGACAATTAGAAGTTTCTATCTCTCTTAGCATAATTTTAATATATATGCTTTTACTCAAAACAGGGAGTCCCAATGTTCTTGTAGCCAAAATATATGGGAGATCCAAACTGCTGGACCATAAAAACTGCTACATTCAAAATGTTATAGAGTCAAAAAAGCAGCTACAAAATACCTTTGTGCCCTTCATGGATATATCAGGAAGGAAGACTCAAAGTGATAGACTCTGAACTTTCCACTGAACTGTGTACATGGAGACTCACAGGTTATAATCCAGCACACTAGTAGAAGACTGTTATTCTATACTAACTATAAATCAGAACACCTCAACAGAAAAAGCCTGTGGTAGATTCCCTTCCACTCCCATCTTGTATCCAGGCCTTTTGCAATGTAACTTTGCAGGGTCTCCCATCAAGAAGTGGAGCCAATTTCCCTACCTATTAAATTTGGTCTGACCTTATGATTTGCTTTCATCAATAGAATCTAGTAGAAGTTGTGTGAAATCCAAGCCTGGGCCTCAAGAGACCTTGCAAGTTTGTATTCTTTCTTTCAGAATCCTGCCAACATTGCCATATAAAGAAGCCCAAGCTAGCCTGCTGGATGGTAATAGACAAGTGGCTGAGCTATCTTCCACTGCCCAAGCCAACAATTAGTCAACTCTCCACAATCAGGAGTTACCTAGCTGACCAGCAGTTGACCACAGACACAAAGCCCAGCCAAGACCAAAAGAGCCTCCCACCTGAGCCCAACCCAAAGAGCCAAACCACAGAATTGTGAGTTAAATAAATGGCAGTTTTAAACCACTAAATTTCAGAGTTGTTACGCAGCAAAAGCTGATACAGAGGATACAGAACCTAAATAAAATAAACTCAAACCAAGATTAGTTGTCTTCAAAGCCTGAAGCTGACAATTCAGAATATAATTCTGAATATTGTCCTTCAGCATATTAAGTCCAAATCTCTGTATTCTGGGATATACCATCCATTAGTCATAGTTCTATGAGGCATAGGCAGAGAAGCTTGCTATACTCCAGCACCAACCTAGCATTGTCAAAGATCTACATGTGAGGAAGATTATGACATGCAAATTATTCACAGTTTACATTGCTTTATTTTTAAAAAAGCAAATCTTTTAAAAACATAGTCCATCCAGACTCAAATCTTAGCAGATGTGCAATTATAATGCATACAAAGGCATCGCTTTTTCTCCTGCTATCATGACCAGCAACAGTTGCCATCTTCCTAAAGCAAAAACTCAAAAGTACTGTGGTGCTGTTGTATAGGAAACCACTGTTAAGAACTCAAGTTCACTGGTGAACTGATGAAATATGATAACAAAATATGGTAGATAATAAGAAACCCCACATGGGTAATGTAATTCTCATGAGAAGTTATTAAGTTTGCATTCTATAGTGGTACCTCTTGTGATACCTTTTGTTAGTCAATGTTCCAGCCATATATCAACATGTAATCAACCACAAGCTGTAGCAATGGCCTGGCTCCATAAGCTGAGCATCTAAGCAGTCTAAGCATAGCCCATATTGACCTCCCAGGGAACAGGATCAAAGTTACTCTCTGGTCCTCTCCCTATCCCCCTACACAAGTAGTGGAGGAGTGCTGAACTAATGGGTAAGATTTCCAAACACTTGTTGAGCCAGTGTCTACTGGGTGGAGCCTTGGAAATACAAACAATTTCATTATCAGTAAAAAGCCTCTTTTCTGGACTCGTTCCCTCTGGAGCTGGTAGATGTGAGAGCTGAGTTGGTGTTTTCCTAATTGCAATGGCGTATTTTGAGATTTGACTTTGACTCAAGGGACATGCTAAAGCCATCCATCCTGCTTTGGTTCTGAGTTCCACTATAGTCAGTGGAGTGCTAAACTGGGGTTTAGAGCCAATGTCACAGTTAATAAAATGTTACTTTACCTTCTTTTGCCACTCTTATGCACGTGTACCTTTTCTGGAACACACAGGATGGTAGGGCCAAGGCAGGATTTAAGTGTTCCTGAGTCCCCTGGCCTATTACCATCATAATTGCATCTTTTAACAGCACGTGGTTCTCACTTTTGCCCCTAAGGCTGACATGGTCTCAGCAGATAGTGCAAATATATGCTCCAAGAAATGATAAATGGAAAGCAAAGTCTCACAAAAGAAGTTGAGGTTCAGTCCTAAAACTTGAAGCTCTTCTATAGATTTAGAATATAATCTCCTATGTAACAGACAGGTGTTGATATCAGTGCAAAATATTTAGAGTTGGAGTAGCCTTATCCATACTTCAAATCACAGCAGCAGCAAGGTCTGCAGCATGACCTAGATCTCTCAAAGTAATCAGTGTGGCATTTTTAGCCTACTGGATTGTTAGATCTAAATAGTCATATGGTCAACTAGACAGGTAGGCCTAGATTCTGTTCCTCTTAATCTTGTTCTAACCTGCATCCAGGGGAAAAAAGAAAATGATGGTAAGTTAAAGTTCTGGGTGCCATATGCCTTCTCTAAAGTTTTCTGAGTCTCTTCCCCACCATACATGTTCTCATGTTGACCCTAATTTGAACATTATATAAATCCTCATCTATGAATTTGTGGAAGATAATGGGATAGAGTTAACAAAAAATAACCCTTAAGAGACAGTACATTCCTTGCAATGGATCTTCAGTGAGCACTGCCAAGCATCTAAACATGGTTGTGATTTCAGACTTCATAGTGTGGATGCAATTACTGCAGGGAGGTACCATTATGAATGGAGGTGTTTACTGCATGGAGAAAGTAGCCTCTTGGACTGAGGTAGAGAGGAAAATTTAGTGGGAAAAAAAAAACCCAAAAAGTCAAAAAAGTGCTAAATAATGCCTGTACCCAGAATGCCTTGGCTTTCATAGGGGAAGGTTCTTGGTCAGCAGGTAGAATGATTTCAGGGTATTTTAAATGAACTAAACACTCTTGTCCAGGACTCAATTTGAGTTTTAGTTGTAATGGGAAGCAAACTAGGAAACAATTAGAAAATGAAGGAAAAGAAGAAAGCTGGAGATCTTACAAATCAGAAGAGACATACATAAAGGAAAAAGGACATGCTTATAAAGATACGCCCAGACCTAACTGCAATCAGCTCTCGTGAAGGTAAGGGAAGCCATCCACCCAACTGTAAACAATATAGTTAACACACTGGGAAACAGTAGATGTAATATCTTGATGCTCTTAGTAGAAAATGAGAATATTATTATATTTCAGCAATGCTCTCATATGGCCAGTACAAAAACTAAATGGCATTCTGGAAACTTACAATTGGTTCCAGGAGAAAACTGAATATGACATCAATCCTAATTGATGATAATGGTCACATATCAAACATTCTAGCAAAGATGGGACCTTATGCAAAGGTCTTTCCTGTCCTGGATATAGCAAATAGGCTTTGTTCTCAACTACTGAAGGAAATATGTTAGTTCAAAACTGTATTCATAATGGGATGTAGACAGCTAGACATGAATAGAATAGTACTTACCATCAAGCTCACATAGATATAAGGAGACTCTCAAAAATAGAGCACATAATTTGTTACTCCTACATATGAACAAATTCTAATATCCATGTAACAGGAAGATCAGACATTAACCAAGTATGTCTTGGGGGCACTATGAAAGGCAAGGTTGAAAGTCAATGGAAAGATACAGCTTGAATCTGACCACAACGGCCTTGATGAAAATGTCCCTAGTGGGAAAGCAATGTATCAGGAAAGGGAGAAATAATCAGGTTACTAGGCCAACTGATGGTGGTGGTGGGGAGACCTGGTATCACCAGGTTTCTGTAATGGTTAAATGCCACAATACACAGAGAAAGGCCACCCCTTTGTCCAATTATCTAAATGAAACATTGCTACAGGGAAGGGGCACCAACAAGCATAGAGCACACTTAACAGCCTGGGCATCAGCTTTGACCTTACCAAAAACTTGGGAACCCTTTAACCTCTGACTAATAATAATGCCCATATCACAGCTATTGCTAATAAAAAGTCTTATTTGTTAATGGAGAGAAATCAGAACCCAGTACTTTGGACCAGTGCAGACTATCCTGATCCATTCACATCACCCACCAACTTTCCACAGAGGGATAAATTTTCTAAGAACAGAGCAATGATATACTACCCAATCATTACTCTCCTTAAATACCCCATACCTTTTTTTTATGAAATAACTAAGAGTTAAGAAGAGCTACATACATAATGTTAGTGTCTTAATTTGGGTTTCCTCAGAAGCCGACCCTGAGACAAAGGTTCTAATGCAAGTTTAGTTAAGAGCTCACCCTAGGAAAAACCCGTAAGTGAGGAAAGGAAAGCAGTCAATAGTGTGTTATCAACACAGCTACTACTGTGGGTGAGTGGAGCTTAATCCGTGCAACACCATATAGATCACACACCTTAAAGTGACCATGCTCAAGAAGTGAGAGAGCTGGGTTACTTATATACCAACTCCAATCAGTTTCTGGTTGAGACCTACCCTCTGTCTCTTCCCAAAGCATCTGTTTGATAAAGCCCTGTGTTCATTGCAGTAGTACACATAGTAGCCAAGATATGGAAACAACTTGGGTGTCCTTCGATGGATGACTGGATAAAGATGTGGTACCTATATACAATGGAATACTACACAGCCGTAAGGAAAGATGAAACACTCGCCCTGGCTGGTGTGGCTCAGTGGACTGAGTGCTGAGTTGTGAACCAAAGGGTCACCAGTTTGATTTCCAGTCAGGGCACATGCTTGGGTTGCAGGCCATGTCACCAGTGGGGGGGTGCTCAACAGGTAACCACACATTGATGTTTCTCTCCTTCTCTTTCTCCCTTCCTTCCTTTCTGTCTAAAAATAAATAAATAAAATCTTCAAAAATGTTAAAAACATAAAAAAAAGAAATCTGGAAAATGAATCAAAACTTGGAAAAGTCCAGCAGACAGTGGACTGTCATTCTAGATGAGAACCCCTAGGAAAAGACTAACGATGTAAAACATGTTGATGAGCACTCAGACCTGACTGAGATTTGCCAGCGGTACACTAAGTAGAATCTGACAAGAAATGCAAAAGATCTTGATAGGTGAAAGGAGCAACTCTTTACTGGTCCAAACCTTGTTTTGAAAACTAACACCACTGTCCCATATTCCCAGATTCTCTTATTTGTTGTGTGTTTCACATTAGATTCTGACCCATTTTATTGGTTCCCTTATAAATTAACCTTGACTTTGATTAACTATACACTAATAATTTCATGTGACAGACCCAGGTTCTTTCCTGAACAGACAGCCCCTGTAGCAGAGGCAATAAGGTAAAACATTCCATTTGCTCCCCCTATATTTGCCAACCCACTTGCGCATACACAGGGCCAGATGACTAGTTCTGGACAATGAAACATGTTACCTCTGGGCTGAGGCAATAAAGTACCTACATGAGATTCTCCAGCCCCTCTTTTCCTCCTACAGTGGCAGCTGAACAGGCTACATGTCCCAAATGGTGCAGCTACAAAACAGTGGAATCTCAGTCAGCCTAAAACCTCAAGTGACTGTATAGAGCAGATTCTCTCCCATTGTCACATCCCTCTCACCAGCAATGGGATCTATCGTGTGAGCAAGAAATGAACTTTTGGTGTGTAAAACGTGTAACACTTTGAGATTGTTTGTTATCTGAACATAACTATATTCCCAAGAAGGCAGCCCTCCTTCTTCTGCAAGCATAGTGCTTATTTTATACTCTTAATTTAGTCATTAATACATCTACATGTTAAACCCATACTTCTCAGAACTGGCTCTACTGGACATAAAATCATGCACAAGTCAGCAAGCAAAGCTTTAACTTTCAACCAAATACACAGTAGTAAGCAATACAATTCAGTAAACACAAATATTTTCTGCTGCACAAAAAACAGGAAATAATTAAATTTCTTATAGACATTTCTTTATTGTATTTCCCACTTGAATAGAGAATAATTTAAATGTGATTCATACTGACAGCAAGCACGGTATCAAATATTAGTTTTTTTAATATTTTTCTGTTCTCACCCTTGATTCCTTTAAGAAAAAATATTTAGATGACCTCAAAGAAACAATTATTATGCTAATCACAGTATGCAGTAACACAACAATCCCATACTCAATAGAAAAGAAAGCAACAAAGAAGTGAAAAAGTCTTTCTCCTCAAATCATTTTAATTATTTTTTCCACAGCCATATAAATTTAAAGTATGAAACAACAATACAGCTATAGAATCTAGGTTCTCTTTCAAAGCAGCGGCATATAAAACATAGAAAAGCTAAAACCCCAGCACAAGATTCAAAAGAACAAGGACTGAGAGGATTTTGATGAAGACATGAAATGCACAAAATACAGTACACAAAAATACTAGAATGCATAAAATATAAAGCTACACATTTCAAGTAGAAAGCATTGTAAAATATATAAAATATGCAAAAAATCAAAAAGAGAAAGATTTTTCTTAAGAGTACCATGAATACACTGGAACTGGCAATTAACATTTGAAGATGGGAACAAGAAAACAGCAGTTTCCCATTTAAAACTTTATTTCTAGGCTTTAGGATTTCACCTTCTTGACATCCTTCTTTCCAGAGCTCTCAGTAGCTGACTCTGCTTTTCTTTTCTGTGACTAAAATGGAAACAGATTTAATGTTCTGCTCCAATATGGACATTTTTAAATGGCCCAACAATGTTAAATCTAGGATGTAAATGCATTAAAAAAAATTTTTAACATGAATATTCACTTAAATGTTATAGTCACAATTAATGTTCTACATAGCCCAACAAACTATGCAACCCAATGTAAAATAACCTTCAAAGATGTTTGTTTTTAAGAAAAGACATAAAATATGCATCAAAAATAATCATCAAGTGTCTACTAACACATGGTACTATAAATGTACTCATCTTAAACAACTACATAATACTTTTAGTTGTATGGGCAAATGCTATTTATGAGTGTATTGTTTTTAAAAACTGTATGATGGAAAATACCACATTTCATATATTCTATGATGCACATTTCTTTCTCACATTAGCATCTCTGAAATCAGGATGCATCTTACAATTGATGACTAGTTATAGTTACTTGGCAACAGTTTTTCTCAGTGGTACATAAAATACTGCTGTGTCTTAGAGTGGAAGGCATCTGAGACTTGATGAAATATGGTAGTTTCCATAACCACACTCAAATAACATGATCTATTAAAGACTATTTTAAATTGTAGCTATATAAAGCAACCTGATTGGATTAAAATCAAGTCATCTTATTATTCAACAGTGACTTATTAGCAAGTAAACCAAAGTCTGCTCAAAGTTTTCATTTGAACTCATAGTTCCACAAAGAAAAATTTATTTGATCTAATCAGAACTTTCTGCTTCAATTTCAGCCCCATCCCATCCCAAACCCCTCCTCCTACTCCCCATGACAACTCCAGTCTCAAGTTGAAGGAATTTATTTGCATTATACTTTTTCTTAAAGTCATGAGGAATGTTTTTTAAATACTGGGCCCTGTTACTAGGGAGTTCCTAACCATAAGCTCTATAAACAAATAGGAAACATGGTTGTAGTGTAATTCCTTTTCTGTCAAAAACAAATTACCAGTTCATAAAACCAGTTTTTATAATAGGTATCACTAAGATATTAAACATAATATAGGGATTTAAATTATGTAAAAAATGGGATCTACCTAAAAGTTAGGAAAATGCTGAAAATTTTACCATTGGAGTTTTAGTTGCACGTTTCTTCTTTTCTGCTCTCTCTCTTTCCTCAATTTCCATATTTTCTTTCTCAATCAATGAAATCAGAGTATTACAGCGTCTCTGGAACTCCTAAATCAAATAGTTAAAGATTAATTTGTGTAACCCAGGAATAATCCTTAAAGAGTGGTAATTCTTTAAATGTATCATTTTTGCGGTACAGATTTCTAAACTTGGTATTATTCAGAACAATATTCATACAGGATGTTAATAGATTAAGCCAAAAATATAGGAAGGGGGTAAATGTCATTCAATGGGTGAATGGGTAAAAAAACTGTGGTACAGTTTTACTCCTCAGCAATAAAAGGAAAGAAATCTTGGTACACATTCAACAATCTAGATGAATCTCAAGGAAATTATGCTGAATGAAAAGAGCCAATCTCAAAAAGTTCCATACATATTCCATTTACATAACATTCTTGAAATAGCAAAAGTTTAGAAATAAATATCAATGGTTGCCAAGGGTTAGGGAAATGGGGGAGAGTCGGTGTGGCTATAAAGAGCTAGCATAAGGAAGTCATGTGGTGGTGCTGGTTACATGAATCTATACGTGATACAACTGTACTGACCTACGTTCACATGAGTGTATGATAATCAATGTAATCTGAATAAACTCTGTGGATTGTACTAATGTCAATTTCCTGACTGACATTTCTTTACAACTTCCTGTGAATCTATAAATATTTCAGACTAAAAAGTTAAAAATCACATAAACAAAAAATTAGGGAATATCTTATTGCCAAAGCAAGTTTTCAGAGTACTCAGTTCACAAAAGTGAAACAGACTGCTTTAGTAGAGAGCACCTCAAAGCCTTCAAGTTACTGACAAGCACTGTCAACCACAAGGTGAGAGACATAGGATGCAAGCAGCTCCCAAAGCTATTCAGCCTACAGAACTCTCTTCTCACAGAACATATTGTGTGATCAAAGTTCTGAGGAGCACATCTCAGGAAACAAAGCTGTATTTAATTTGGAGCAAACAATAACTGAAAAGATTTTGCATTAGTTTTGCCATTACCTATACTTCACTGCCAATGAGGCAGTGCATTCAACTATAATATAAACAGTTTTTATTAATGTATGATGAGTATCAAATATATAAATCATTAATATTAGCACTCATATATATTAACCCTGTATACTTTTGCTGTATTTTAAAGGTAAATAATAGTTTAATATTAAAGGATAAATAACATTTAAAACTTTTTAAAGATTTTATTTATTTATTTTTAGAAAGAGGGGAAAGGAGGGAGAAAGAGGGAAAGAAACATCAATGTGTGGCTGCCTCTCACACGCCCCCTACTGGGGACCTGGCCCACAACCCAGACATGTTCCCTGACTGGGAATTGAAATGCTGACCCTTTGGTTCCCAGGCCAGCACTCAATCCACTGAGCCACACTAGCCAGGGCAAAGGGTAAACATTTTAAAATATGATTCCCTTTTTGTATAAACAAAAATTGTGAGATAAAGTACAAAATAGCTAAACATCCTAATGAAAATGTATGTTTATTGACAATTAAAACCCCAACAAAAAAACTGTCAAAATACTAGAGAACTCCTAAAAATTAAAAGGTCCAAATATTTAAAAAAAAATTCCCTCAAATAATCAAAGAAATGCAAAGTAAATACCATCTTTATCAAATTAGCAATGGTATGTGCACGCATGTGTGTGTGGTCTATGTATCCAGTGTCACCAATTAAGACGGCGGAATGAGTACTTTAACTCACTAGTGACAAGATACCCATGTTATGAACTGAATTTTGAACACTCAAAATTCATATGTTGAATTTAACACCCCACAATGTAACTGGAAGAAGATCCTATAGGAGGTAATTAAGGTTAAATGAGGTCATAAGGGTAGGGCCCTAATCCCACAGGACTTGTTCTTAAAAGAGGAAGAGACGTAGAGAGATATCTCTCTTTATACATTCCAACAGAGAAAGGACCACATGGGACACAATGGGAAGGTGTCATCTACAGTCTGGGGGAAGTCTCACCAGGAACCAACCCTAATAGCACCTTGATTTTAGACTTCCAGTTTCCAAAATTATGAGAAGTTTCTGTTTAAGTCACCTGCAGACTAATACGCTATCTTTCTAGAAAACAATTTGGGGATACCAATAAAGTATCTTATTATTAAAAAAAAGAACATAATGTAAGGAAATAGGAAATATATAGAAAGATTTACAAAAGAATGTTTAAATCAATGATATTTATAGCAGGAAAGTACTGGGGACTACATTTTTGGTAATTTAGAAATGCACAAACATGTCTTCTTATATACAGAGAAATAGCTACAAGAATATTAACTACAGCGTTACTAGTGGTTAACAGTACGTATGTCTGAGAGTATGACCAATGGTAACTTGTATTTTCTTCTTTATACTAGTCTGCATTTTTCAAATTTTCTGCAGTGAACACTGAGGTGCTGGACAATCTGTAACATTTTTAAGAAATGGCCCTGGCTGGTGCTGCTCAGTGGATTGAGTGCCAGGGTTGCCAGTTCAATTCCCAGTCAGGGCACATGCCTGGGTTGTGGGCCAGGTCCCCAATAGGAGGCATGTGAGAGGCAACTACATAACCACATACTGATGTTTCTTTCCCTCTCTTTAACCCTCTCTTCCCCTCTCTCTAAAAATAAATAATTTTTTTAAAAAAGAAATGAAAAGTGGTTTTTCAAAGACAGCTTTATGGTCCAAATAAAAGCCAGAAAAAGGATATATTGTTACATACAGAAATGTTATCAACTATCCAAGTATTTCCTACTCTTTATAATGCAAGCCCAAAAGGAGGCAGAAAACCAAAGATAGTGTAACCAGAAAAAAATATCAACTATCCAAGTATTTCCTACTCTTTATAATGCAAGCCCAAAAGGAGGCAGAAAACCAAAGATAGTGTAACCAGAAAAAAATTCCTCATTAACAAGTTATTGTTTAACTATCAAAAAGAACCTTACAAAACACTGCTATATTCAAGTCTCCTGTACATATTCAATTACTCAAGGTTAAATAATTTAACAAAAATAACACTGAAGTTTTCCTAATTTATTAAAACAATACTCGTATCTTTAGTACAAGACAAAAGATTTATATGATCTGAAGAGAAACCAGAGTATAATATACTGGTATCTTTAATATGCAAACCAAATACTCTTTGTAGCTTCATTCAATAACACACATACAAATTAAACAGCATGTTATTCAATTTATCTATTATAGAAAGGGCTAAGTTGACCCTGATGAGATTTGATTGTCAGTTTCTAGGGAGACTGGATCGAGTCTTTATTTGAAGCTGATTCTTGAACCATTAAGCCATACCCTGTGGCTGTTATCATTCTCAATATATAATAGCTGCCTGTGACTGCAGATATCTCTAAATACACATCCATGGTTCATATGGGTGATTCAGTAAAAAAACTAAAACTTCTGACTCAGTCTCATATGCAGAGAGGTAGAATATCTCAAAATGATTGTAAATAGACTGTATAATGACTTCCTACCTTCATTTCTTTTAACCTGTCACTAACTACTCCCGACACAGATGGTAATACACTGGTATCTATATACTGGTATATAGTTGTTGAAAGGCAACAAGGAATGGGGGAGAGTATAAATGCTGCTTTCCTAGTCTAGGTATTATGACTTTCTCTAGAGAGACCAACCCCATTTTTATTCACACATTTAAAGACTAACTAAACAAATGGTATCATAAACAGAACATTGGCTAAAACCAGAAATTATAAGAAAGGCCAGGTTACCAATAAACAGTGTTGTACTTTTTTAGTAACTAAGTGACTATGAAATGACTATGAGAAATTTCATGATGTCAAATCACTTTTATCTTATATACTTTTTCCTTTTACTTAGCCTCCTAAATTTTAAGTATATTTTATTGACTGTGCTATTAGTTTTCCCAATTTTCCCCCTTAACCACCCCTCTGCCCTGCACCCCCAAACCCTCCAGCATTCCCCCCAGTTGATGTCCATTGGTTTATACATATAAGTTCTTTGATTTCTGTTTTCTATACCATTCTTAATCTCTCCCCATCTATTTTATGTCTACCAATTATGGTTCTTATTCCATGTACCTTACCCCCCATTCTCCCCCTCCCCACTGATAACCCTCCATGTGATCTCCATTTCTGTGAGTCTGTTCCTGTTCTAGTTGTTTGCTTAGTTTTTGTTTTCATTTTTTTAGGTTCAGTTGTTGATAGTTATGAGTTTGTTGTCATTTTACTGTTCATAGTTTTTTATCTTCTTTTTCTTAGATAAGTCCCTTTAACATTTCATATAATAAGGGCTTGGTGATGATGAACTGTTTTAACTTGACCTTATCTGAGAAGCACTTTCTCTGCCCTTCCATTCTCAATGAAAGCTTTGCTGGATAGAGCAATCTGGGATGTAGGTCCTTGCCTTTCATGACTTCAAATACTTCTTTTCCAGCCCCTTCTTGTCTGCAAGGTTTGAGAAATCAGCTGACAGTCTTCTGGGAACTCCTTTGTAGGTAACTCTCTCCTTTCCTCTTGCTTTGAAGATTCTCTCTTTATCTTTAATCTTGTGTAACTTAATGATGATGTGCCTTGGTGTTTTCCTCCTTGGGTACAATTTCTTTAGGACTCTGAGGGCTTCCTGGACTTCCTATAAGTCTATTTCCTTCACCAGATTGGGGAAGTTCTCCTTCATTATTTGTTCAAATAAGTTTTCAATTTCTTGCTCTTCCTTTTCTCCTTCTGGCACCCCTATGATCTGATGTTAGAGCATTTAAAATTGTCCTTGAGTTTCCTAAGCCTCTCCTCCTTTTTTTGAATTCTTGTTTCTTCACTCTGTTCTGGTTGGATGTTTATTTCTCCCTTTTGTTCCAAATCATTGATTTGAGTCCCAGTTTCCTTCCCTTCACTGTTGGGCCCCTGTATATTTTGCTTTATTTCACTTTGGGTAGCCTTCATTTGTTCCTTCATTTTACGGCCTAGTTCAATCAGTTCTGTGGGCATCCTGATTACCAGTGTTTTGAACTCTGCATCAGATAGGTTGGCTATCTCCTCGTTGCTTAACTCTTTTTCTGGGAATTTTGATCTGTTCTTTCTTTGTATTGGTGCTCCTGTTATGTTGTAAGGGAGAAGGGCCTTAGGTATTCACCCTGGCAAAGCAACCCTCTTTGCTGCATTGTGGTGCTGTGGAGAAGAGGTCAGAGAGGGAACAATGCTGCTCACTTGCTCCGGCTCTAGCCCACTTTCCAACAAACTTTAATGTGAGACTGAAAGTTTCTCCCACCGTGACAACCCCTGCCGGAGTTTACAGCTAGCTCTGACTCTTTAGTTTTCCATTCAGCCAGCCCTGCCTTGCCTGTGCAGTGTTCTGCCTTGCCATGAGTCCTCTCTGCTCAGCTGCCCATCTCCACCCCTCCTACTGATATAGGTGAATGTTTCCTTAACTTTGTGGTTGTCAGAGTTACATGCAGTTTGATTTTCTGGCACTTGTTTATTTATTGTTTTTAGATTGGTTGTTATCCTTCTTTTGGTTGTGTGAGGAAGCAAAGTGTTTCTACCAACACCTCCACCTTGGCCAGAACTCTCTAAATTTTTATAAATCTTTATCCCTGTTTTCCTGGGGTTACATGAGTTGTTCACGCAGTCTCAAACTGTTTCTACAATTCTCTACTCTAATTATCTCTTTCTCTCACCATTTTCCCATGCTGGATTTAGGAATGAAGTTGGAGAAAGAAAAATAACACATGGGGAAGAGAAATGCTAAATCAATAGAGACAACAGGAAAATGACAAATGGAACACCATTCTGCAATGTTAAGAGCTATGGCAAAAGAAGAAAGTATTTTGTGTTCATGCATGTGTGGAAATGCTGGATTTTAAAAAGGTTGCACAGGCCCTGGCTGGTGTAGCTCAGTGGATTGAGCGCGGGCTATGAACCAGGCATCGCAGGTTTGATTCCAGTCAGGGTACATGCCTAGGTTGCAGGCTGTGGCCCCCAGAAACCACACATTGATGTTTCTCTCTCTCTCTCTCCATCCCTCCCTTCCCTTTCCAAAAATAAATAAATAAAATCTTTAAAAAAAAGGTTGAACAAGTGTCTTCAAGGCAGGACTTCTCAGAGCAGGATTCAGTATCAGAATTTCCCAAATCTATCTGAACACAGAACCCTTGTTCTGCACATAGCCTAATTGCAAATCCTAGTACAATTGTTTGGTAGAAACCAACTAGGGAAATGCTGTGCAGTCAGACTAAGTTTGGATCAAAGTACAAAAAAAAACCGTAGAAACAAAGAAGAAAGAACTAAGAAATTTTACTTAATTCAGTTGACAAAAGGATCTCATTGACGATCTTTGAGCTAGAGAAGTACTATGTTGGTCCCTTTAGAAAAAAAACCTGCACTTAAAAATTAAGTGAACAGTAGTAAAAAAATGAGGATGGTAATACATTAGCCAAGGGGGAAAAAAAGATGAGAAACAGAAAAGATAGAGAGATATAAATGTGGGATTATCAGCCTATAGTTAGGAGTTGAGGTAGACATTTGTCCACTTATGCAGAACAGTATTTCTAAAATGTAAATCTGATCATGTCACTGATTTGATAAATCTTCCAATGGCTCCCCACTTCCTATAGACTGAAGACCAAAGACTTCAATATGGAAGACAGGAAGGGCCCTTTGTAATTTGGCTGGCAACTATTCCCAGTACTTCCATAATTACATCCTAGTATACCAACCCACTTACAGTTTCTGAATGTGCTCTGCTTGTTTATATCTTCACACATCCTGTTTCTATAACTCTAAATGTAATCCCATGGCCAACTCCTAGTTTTTTAAGACTTGGTTCCAAGAAGGGCCTTGTCTGTGAAGCTATTCCTCTTATCCAACCCTCAAGGCAAAGTTAAAGACTACTTCCTCTGTACATTTCTCTATATAGAACCTTTTCAAAATTAAGGCTGTAAAGGGACATTTTCAACTTTTAAGTGCATGAGTTAATTAATATATCTCTATGAGCATAACCATATTGCATTTTAACATTTTAATAGTTCTACAGTCAAGAACAGCTCATCAACACACTTCAGTTTACCAGTTTTACCGATAATGAATTAATTCATATTTCTCCCATTTCATTAATATAATGCTCTAAAATATCAATGTTAGCTGTTAACCTGCAGTAAACTACTGACATATAAAATAAAAAATTGTGAGTGTCCTTTTTATGAAATTTTCTAGACCATGCTGTATAAGCAACAAACAAAAATATTACTGTGACTATAGAATAAGGTGGAAATTTTTGAATTTTACTTTCAATTCTTCTCTGTAATGAACTAATACCCTAACACTGACTATCACTGATACGCCTATAAAAAGCTGTAGTGATATTTTCTAAAAAGTATTTTTATCTTAAAATTCTAGTGAGGAACTTAATTTTCTTAATTTTAAATAAGAACACTTCATCAATAATAAGTTGATTTAAAAACAAACAGCAACAACATGAAATTTTTATTACATTGTATACAACACTATGTGACTGATTCTCTCTGAGATGCTATCAGAAAAAATGACTTAAACTACTACAAAAGGCAGGGTAATTGTAATAATTAATTACTAATGCTTTGATTCCACTCCAAGGTACATGGCCACAGGCAATGTGCACATAGTTCCTTCAGCTGGCTAACAGAAGAAAGAAAACAGCACCCCACAAGTTAAAAGGTATGAATTTTTTTAACTAAAATTAAGAATCAAAGTAACCCTGAAAAGGATACAATAAATTGTTATGAAGAACTGTTCTTTATCTCAGAGACTTAAATTTGCTTTTCTCCTTTAAATACTTAAAAGGACCTAAGAAGGTCCAAAGAAGTACTGATTAAGTTTTAAATACTTTCCACCTGTTCCTCCAGTAAACTGACTAATGAGCTAGTTCTTTTGAACCTCTCATTCTTGAATCTCCCAGTCACATTAGTCTACCACTAAATTAACAGAGATAATACCCTGACATCCATTTAGGGCAATACTTTGCCCTAAAACTAAGGGCAAGAAAATTAATGAGCTAATGTTGATAAAGGGACTGGCAAGCATATAAAAGGTAGTATATAAATATGAAGTTTTATACAGTCATTCGGTAAAAGTCCTTCATTTTGATAGTCTTTGAATGTCCTAAGATTAAGATCCCATTTTAAGATGTTTTTCTTAGAAGGAAAATGGTAGGGACTATTCATATGCTCTGAGCTTAAAAATCTAAAATGATCATATCCTTCCTACTTGTTTATGTACTTCAATACAGACTGATTAAAGACTACAGAAGTTTTCAGAGGAAGAAATCACAATCTTTTTAGCACAGAGAAATGAAACTAAAACTCTTTCTTTCGTACAGCAAGACTTTTTAAATGGAGAAGACTGTTAGAGAAATCTTCAACCTTTAGCTTAAGGATATCAAAGTGAGGCATATTTAGAAGTGGAGATTCATGACTTTAAGCACTTTAAGATTGTTAAGTCAGAAGCCATGAATTCAGTACTTTGAGATCTCAGAATAAAACATAACTACCAAGGTTTCTACTTTTTTTCTAAGTGTTTCCATACTATTTACTGGTATTCTCTGAGAAATGAGAGAGTTATCTTTCAGCAAGATTATGTTTTTAAAGGTAGCTTCTTTTTTCTTTTTGTAAGATTTTATTTATTTTTAGACAGAGGGGAAGGGAGGAAGAAAGAGAAGGAGAGGATCATCAATGTGTTGTTGACTCTCACATGTCCCAACTGGGGACCTGGGCTGTGACCCAGGCATGTGCCCTGCCTGGGAATCAAACCAGTGACCTTTTGGTTTGCAGGCTGGCACTCAATCCACCTAGCCACACCAGTCAGGGCTTAAAGATAGCTTCTTTGGTAAGCTACGTTTAAAGTTTAAACATCAATAAGATTTTAATTAGAACACAATGACATATATAATGAAACAAATTACATCCTCTGTATTTCTAAGATGGGATTTTTCAATGAAACCAATAATTTTAACTTTGGAAACCACAACTGCCTCTTTCAATCTTCCTAGATTTTGAATATGATTCACTGTACAAGAACAATTATTTTAAATGAGCAGGCAGAGAGATCACCTAGGAATATGAATAATCTACTTTTTCATTTTATTTTTATTTTTTCCATTACAGTTTATATTCAATATTATTTTGTATTAGTTTCAGCATAGTGATTAGACTATCATATACTTTAAAGTGTTCCCCTGAAATTTTCAGTACCCACTTGGCAATATTGTAATGCAGTTATTATAATATTATTGACTATATTCCCTATGCTATACTTTATATCCCTGTGACTCCGTCTTTCTTTCTGCTGTGTAGTATTCCATGCTAAGTGAAATAAGCCAGGCAGTGAAAGACAAATACCATATGATCTCACCTTTAACAGGAACCTAAACAACAAAACAAAACAAGTGAGCAAAATATAACCAGAGACATTGAAATTAAGAACAAACTGAGAGTAGCCAGAGGGGAGGTGGGAGGGGATAATTTGGGGGGGAAATGGGGGAGAGTTTTCAGGAACACCTATAAAGGACACATGGACAAAACCAAGGGGGTGGGATCAGGGGTGGAAGGTGGGGATGACTGGAGTTGGGGGAAAATGGAAACAACTATACTTGGACAATAATAAAATAAATAAATAAATGAATAAAATAAAATCAATCAATACATCTCCATGACTACTCTGTAACTACCAATCTGTACTTCTCAATCCCTTCACCTTTTTTATCCAATCCCCCAACCCTCCTCTCATGAGACAGCCATCAGTCTGTTCTCTGTATCTATGAATGATTTGTTTCATTTATTCATTTACATCGTTCTTTAGATTACACATGTAAGCAAAATCATATGGTATTTGCCTTTCTCCAACTGACTTATTTTACTTCTCCAATAATTGATATTATCAAAAAACATTCCAAAAACATGGTCTTTATATATACATATTTAAAACTATACTACCTGCAGTCTAATTCAGACATAAAAGCAAAAATGATCCATTACCAAGAAGGAAAATAAAAACAATATGTCAGAAAAGTAAATAATTTGTATTATAATATTTAAATATAAAATAAACTATTATATATTTTAAAAGATTCATTAGAAATCATAAATTCTACCTTCCAGAAGATAATTAAAGACAAAGATGTCTTCATTTTCAAAAGGCAAAATGAAGGTTTCATTTTGTAATCACCTATATAGTTAATATCTGCTCTTTTGAAAAATATGCATTAGAGGTAAGTATCTTAGTAAAGAAAGAGGTAATGTTTTGTAGAAAGAAGATGGAGGAAAAAGGATTATTTACAAGGGAGTTCAGAGACATCTAGTGGTTGTTAATAATATACTTGGTTTTTTCTTGGAAATGAAGGGTATACAGTTCTACAGTCATACTCACTCTACAAGAAATATAAGATTTTCCTTGGACTTTTGAATCTGTTCCATCCTACTGCTTTTGTTTACTGATTACAGAAACTGGAAACAGCATTAAACTCTCAACCTTTTTTAAAATAGTAAAATATCACTGAAATACTCGAAATTTAGCAAAAGTTCCATCACACAAAAGGACATGTATGATCTAAAATGATTCACAAAAAAATGCAAGTAGGCATTTGTCTTCTATAAGTTGTTGAAATTTGTAAAACTAATGTTATCTATCAATTGTAACTTTAAAAATGCATGGCTGCTGAAAGGAGTTCTCTGCTAAACATGGTAACAGATGCACTGAGTTAGAAGGCACCTTAAAAGGCTAAATATAAATAGCTCACTGCCAAAGCCTTCAGACAATCAAAACAGAATCTCATTTTCAAATCTAACAGAAAAGCTATTCTACATTGTTCAATAACCTATGTCAATGATCCAAAGAATCCTGCCAAACACTTCTTCCTTACATCCAATGTCAGTTCAGCCCTTTATTCTATAGTCTTACCTTTTTCATTTTTACCAGTACTTTCTACTGCATCTTATTAACACATGTACCTCTTCATTTAACAAGTATAGCACTTTACATTTATTCCATTAAATGTCAAGCTATGAGATCCAACGAATCCATCATTCCAGTCTCTCTAGTTCCTTTTGCATCCTGACTTGATCCAAAAAATTTGATAGTTCTCCCAGCATTACATATTCTATAAACTTGATAGACATTTTCTAATAACAATCTAAAAACACTCTAAATATGTGTTAAAGTTTTAAGGAATATCTGATCTTATAAAGCATCTGCCAATATTGCATCTTATATAGCATCTGCCTTATATAGCATCTTAAATACGACAACTCAGATTTCTTTTTCTTTTCTTTTTTATTCAACTTGAACTTCAAATTCAAAACCAAACAAAATCTTTGCACCTCTATGAACATTTGGTCAAGAACATATTTATGGTTTATGAAAAATACTTTAAAAATGTTCAATGTTTGGATTGTTAGTTTGCTTACTTTTAATTTTTAGGCTGTATAAAGCTATTTTTGTTTTAGTTATCTCAGCTGAAAAAAGACTGATGATGCCAACAGTAAAAATGTGTTGCATTTATTTCAATATCATCAGAACACTGCTGAGCAGAAGTAGAATTTAACAGAAACAAATTCACATTAGAAAGTACCAGAGTGAATTATAAGCAGATAAAAGAAAAATATCTCTTCTACTTAATTATTCTCTGTCACATAATATTCTTATAAAGACTATACCTAGGCACCAATTCTTTCTCATTAAAAATAAAACCTTGCTCTGACTGGTGTGGCTCACTTGGTTGGCCATCATCTTGCAAAGCAAAAGGTCGCCAGTTCAATTCCTGGTCAGGGCACATTCCTGGGTTGCAGGTTCAGTCCCCCAATGGAGGACATACAAGAGCCAAATAATCAATGTTTCTCTCTCACATCGATATTTCTCTCTCTCTTTCTCTCTCCCTTCCTTTCTCTCTAAAAATAAATAAGTAAAATCTTTTAAAAATAAATGAAATAAATCCTTAAGTTACACACACAGTCTCAAGTATCATCTGCCTAATTACAAAGGGGAAAACATACCTTTAAACTGAAGAACTCTAGTGGTCACCTTATTAACCAAGTAATCAAACTTAGTGTCACCAACACTAACATCCTCCCAGGACCAACCTGGAATTACAACTAAATTGTAGAGAAATCATCCTGAATAATGAACTGAACCCTAGCTGGAGAGAAGACTTATAACCAAGGACAAACAGAAGAAACCACTTCACCACAAAGAGATTTGTAGGGAGTGCAGAGCAGGCACAAGAGAGCTGGGTGGGCACTCACAGGTGGCAGCTGAAGTTCTGGAGGAATATTTCTACAGCTGAGGGTGAGCTTCCCCAAAGAAATATAGGGTCTAAACCCCAAACTGGGCTCCTCAGCCTACAGCACCAGAGCCAAGAAAGAAAGGAAGACAACATCGGCTGTGAAAAGCAACAGGGGTTCTGTCTGCCAGGGAGAGATGATTGGAGACTCAGCTTCTTAAAGGGCCAACACAAAATTTCATTTGTAGCCATTTACCCTGGGCTCTGGCAAAGGAAGGGCAGAGTAGACTAGAGATACTTGAGGAGAGCCTGGGGTTGGTGTCTCTGGGGAGAGAACTGAAGGAACAGCCACCAGGATCCCTGTGCTGAATCATCACCCATACTGTTCAGAAGCCATCTTTCTCAGGCAGACCACTGACCTCCAAGTGCCATAATCCTGGCAAGAAGCAATAGCCTTGCCTGCAGAAATTACTCTGACCCACCCAGTGGAGCTCAAACTGGGCTGCTAATTACAACAACTTTAGGCTGTATCATTGAGTAGTTTAACAACTAAGATGGATCTCTGGGAGCTCTCTGAGACTTCAGATGACTCTACCCCAGGCCCAGTGCCGAAAAAAGCCAACCTTGGTGTGCATCATGGATCCTTCTGCAAACAAACAGGCCAATTAGAGGGAGCCACATGCTGTGGATTGCTGGTAGCTCCAAACAAGTTAACCAGGGCCAGTCACAAGCAGCATCTGACAAGGCTTACATCAGAGTCTTTGCAGATCTGTGTATTATGTAGAAACAAATACAAAGAGGCAACCAAAATGGGAAAGGCAAAGAAACAGATCCTAAATGAAAAAACAAGAGAATTCTACAGAAAAGCTTGGTGAAATGGAAGAAAGCAATTTAACACATAGAGAGTTTAGAGTAATGATTATAAGGATACTCAGCAGCCCTGGCTGGTATGGCTCAGTGGACTGAGCACTGGCCTGCGAACCAAAGGGTCGCCTGTTCAATTCCCAGTCAGGGCCCAAGCCTGGGTTGCAGGCCTCAAGTTGGCAGTGAGCAAGAGGCAGCCACACATTGATGTTTCTCTCCCTCTCCTCCTTCACTTCCCCTGTCTAAAAATAAATAAAATCTTTAAAAACAGAGTAAGGAAAAAAAGGATACTCAGCAGCATGAAAAAGACATAAAAAACACAAAAATGGACCACTCAAAAATAAAGAATGCAATATCTGAATAAATACTACACTGGAAGGAATAAACAGTATGTTAGAAGAAGCCAAGTTATCACATCAGTGATTTGGAAGACAAGCTGGAAGAAAACACTCAAGTAGAGCAGTAAATGAAAAAAAATCTTAAAAAAATGAGAAGAGCTTAAGAAACATTTGGACAGTGAATGAAGTGTTGACAACTTCCACATCATGGGACTACCAGAAGGAGAAGACAATGAGCAAGGGATCAAGAATCTGTTTGAAGGAATGATGACCAAAAACTTCCTGGTGAAGGAAACACATGCACAAGTCCAGGAATCTCAGAAAGTCCCAAACAGGTTGGACTCAAAGAGGCCTACACCAAAACACATCGTAATTATAATACCAAACCTTCAAGACAAGGAGAGAATCATAAAAGCCACAAGAGAAAAGCAGGTAGCTACACACAAGGGAGCACCAATTAGACTGTCATCTGATTTCTTAACAGAAATAGTTCAGGACAGAAGGGAGTGGTGTAAAATATTCAAGGTGATGAAAAGCAAAGACCTACAATCAAGGCTACTTTACCGAGCAAGGCTATCATTTAAAATAGAAGGAGAAATAAGGAGCTTCCCAGACAAGGAAAAATTGAAGGAGTTTGTTAACATCAAAACAGTACTGCAACAAATGTTGAAGGGCTTCATTTCAGAAGAAAAAAAGAGAAAAACAGTCTAAAAATAAAATGGCACTAAATACGTATCTATCAATAATCACCTTAAATGTAAATGGCATATAAATACTCCAACCAAAACACATAGAGTAGCTGAATGGAAAAGAACCATATATGTGCTGCCTCCAAGAGACACATCTCAGATTGAAAGATACACAGACTTAAAAGGATGGAACAAGATATTTCATGCAAATAGAAAGTGAAAAAAAGGTGGGATACTAGTATTTATGAGGCAAAATAGACTTTAAAACTAAGGCTATAGTAAGAGACAAAGAAGGACACTACATAATGATAAAGGGGACGATCCAACAAGAGCATACAACCCTAGTCAACATTTATTCACGCAACACAGAAGCACCTAAATGTGTGAAACAAATCTTGATGGGCATTAAGGGAGAGATGGACAGAAATAACACCCCATCAACTTCAGTGGATAGATCTTCCAGACAGAAAATCAATAAGGAGACAGCAACCTTAAACCACACACTAGATTAAATGGATTTGATTGATATCTACAGAGCATTTCACCCCAAAGCAGCAGAATACACATAGTTTTCAAGTGCATATGGAAGGTTTTCTAGGTTAGAACACATGTTAGGACACAAAACAGGTCTCAATAAATTTAAGAAGAATGAAATCATATCAAGCATCTTCTCTGACCACACACTATGAAACTAGTAATCAATTACAAGAACACTGAGAAACACACAAAGACATGGAAGCTAAATAACATGTTATTAAACAATCAATGGATCAACAGTGAGATCAAGGAAGAAATCAAAAGATACCTTTAAACAAATGAAAATGAGAACAAAACAATCCAAAATCTATGAGATGCTGAGAAAGCAATCTTAAGAGAGAAATTCATAGCATTACCAGCCTATCTCAAAAAAAAAGCAAAATAAACAATCTAATGTTACCCTTAAAGGAATCTGAAAAAGAACAAAGCCCACATTAAGCAGAAAAAAGGAATAAAGATCAGAGCAGAAATAAATGATACAACAGATCAATGAATACAAGAGCTGGTTCTTTAAAAAGATAAACAATATTTACAAACCTTTAACCAGACTCACTAAGAAAAAGAGAGAGACCACAAATAAATAAAATCTGAAATAATACAGGAGAAATAACAACTGACACCAAAGAAATACAAAGGATGGTAAGAAAATATTATGAACAATGCATGCCAACAAACTGGACAACCTGGATGAAATGGATAAATTCCTAGAAACATACAATCTTTCAAAACTAAATCAGAAAGAATGAGAAGTTCTGAATAGACAGATTGCACCTAGTGAAATTGAAGCAATAATATAAAATCTCCCAACAAACAAAAGCCCTGGACCAGATGGCTTCACAGGTGAATTGTACCAAACTTTCTGAGAGTAACTAACACCTTCCTTCTCAAAGTATTTCAAAAAATTCAACAGGAGGGAAGGTTCCAAAGCTCATTTTAGGAGACCAGCATTATCCTAATTCCAAAACCAGATGTAGACACTACAAAGAAAGAAAATTACAGACCAATATCCCCGATAAACATAGATGCTAAAATCTCCAACAAAATATTAGCAAACAGAATACAGCAATACATCAAAAAGATCATACACCATGATCAAATGGGATTTATTCTGGGAATGCAGGGTGGTACAACATTCACAAATCAACAAATGTGATTCACCACATAAACAAAATGAAGGATAACAACCACATGATCGTATAAATAGATGCAGAAAAAGCATTTGATAAAATCCAGCACCCATTTATGATAAAAACTCTCAGTAAAGTGGAAATACAGGCAACATACCAAAACATAATAAAGGCCATATATGACAAACCCACTGCCAGCATCATACTCAACGGGCAAAAACTACAAGCATTCCCCTTAAAAAAGGGAATAAGATAAGGAGCTCCACTTTCACCTCTTATTCAGCATAGTACTAGAAGTCCTAGCCACAGCAGACAAGAAGAAATAAAAGGCATCCAAATTGAAAAAGTAAAAATGTCTTTATTTGCAGACATGACACTGTACATACAGAATCCCAAAGATTTCACTAAGGAACTACGAGAACTGAGGAATGGATTCAGCAAATCAACAGGATACAAAATTAATACCCCAAAATCAGGTGCATTTTTATATGCCAATAACAATTGACAGAAAGGGAAATTTTTAAAAATCCCATTTACAACTGCTTCAAAAATAATAAAATACCTAGTAAGAAATGTAACCTAGTATTTAAAAGCCCTATATTCAGAAAATTGTAAATGCTGGAGGAAGAAATTGAAGATACAAATACATGGCAGCACATACTGTGTTCAAGGGTAGGAAGAATTAACATGATTAAAATGTCCATACTACCCAAAGTAATCCAGAGATTCAACGCAATTCCTATCAAGATTCCATTGACCTATTTCACATAACTAGAACAAATATTTCAAAAATTTATATGGAACCACAAAAGGCCCCACACAGCAACAGTGATCCTGAGAAAGAAGAACAAAGTTAGAAGAATCACACCACTTAATATCAAAATATACTATAAGGCCATAGTAATCAAAACAGCATGGTACTGGCATAAAAAACACATCGACCACTGGAACAGAACAGAGAGCCTATAAATAAACCCACACTGTTGGGAACCACCCTGCCTGGTTTCAGAAACTGTAATCCCCTGGGCCTAAGACTGAATGAGAGACCTTGGGACCATAAGCCACAAAGGAGACAAAGCTTATCTCTCTGTCAGGAGTGCTGCCTCCGCCCCCTTTACTTCACCCTGCTTGGCCCCGAGCCTGACCAGTTAGCCAATGATGGGTAAGATTCCTCAAGGGAGGGACGGCCTAAGACAGGCATGGTCACAAAGGGGCCCTCAGGGAAGGACTTGGGGGGCTATAGCAAAAGGGGGTGATGGACCCACACGCCACAGCTTTGACATGGCCTGAGTCCTCATTTTGTCTGCAAGAAATCTCCTAATCTCCTGGCTGCCTTACTTCCCCTGCCTTAGGCCTGAAACAATGCCGAAGGTGGGTGCGGCCTGTGCTAGAAAGGGCCAGTTCCCCGGGGTGATAAGGCCTAAGAAAGAATGCATAAAATTCTGTGAAACCTGCTTTGCTAAGAATGCCCTCAATTTTCTGATAAGGGTCCAAGCATGAAATGAGTTCATTTCCCAAAGTTTTATAGCCCTTTAGCTAACTGACCCTGACTCAGAATAAGCCCTCAGAGTTCTTTGTTATCCATTATTTGATCCTTACTGCCTGACAATGATTGATGAGCTTTACCTGTATTCCTGTGCAAACTGAAGCCATTAAAAGCCCACTGAGGAAAAGGCTCCTGGCCCTTCTCCTTTGAAAGACTGGCCACCTTTCCTCCCCAAACAGGTCATATCTTGGTAGACTTATTCTCATCTGTGGCAGCCAAGGGTGCCCTGTGGGCGGAGATCCCCACATCACACCTTTATATCCAATTAATATTCAACAGAGGAAGCAAGCAAACACAGTGGGCTAAAGATAGTTTACTGAATAAATGTTGTTGGGAATATTGGATAGATACATGCAGAAACATGAAACTAAACCACCTTTTTATACCACACACAAGAATAAACACAAAATGGATCAAAAACCATAAAAATCACAGAAGAAAACATAGGCAGCAAAATCTTGGGCATTGTTTGTAGCAGTATTTTATCAGATATTATCAGATATGTCTCCTCAGGCAAGGGAAACAAAAAATAAATAAAAGGGTCTATATCAAAGTAGAAAGTTACTGCATAGCTAAGGAAATCATCAATAAAATACAAAGACAACCCACAGAATGGGTTTGTATATGAAACATATTTACTGATACATTTACAAAGAACTTACAAAACTCAATACCAAAAAAACAAATCAGCCAATCAAAAAATGGGCAAAGGACCTGAATAGACACTTGTCCAAAGAGGACATACAGATGGCCAATAGACATATGAAGAGATGCTCAATGTCACTAATCCTCAGAGAAATGCAAATTAAAACCATAATGAGGTATCATCTCACATCAATAAGAATGTATCTCATCAATAAATCAACAAACAAGTGCTGGTGAGGATGAGGAGAAAGGGGAACCTTTTTGCACTGAGGGTGTGAATGCAGATCGGCACAGCCACTGTGGAGAAAGCAGTATGGAGAAAACTCAAAAAATTAAAAATGGATCTGCCTTTTGACCCAGCAATCCTACTTCTCAGACTATATCTGAAGGAACCCAAAACACTAACTTGAAAGAACATAAGCACCCCTATGTTCATTGCAGCATTATTTACAATCACCAAGATATGGAGGCAGCCCAAGTGTCCATCAATAGAAGAGTAGATAAAACAAATATGGGACATTTACACAATGGAATACTACTTGACCATAAAAAAGAAGAAAATTTTAACGTTTGTGATGGTATGGATGGCCCTGGACAACATTATGCTAAGTGAAATAAACCAATCAGAGAAAGACAAATACCATATGGTTTCACTCATATGTGGAATCTAATGAACAAACTGAACTAACCAGGAAAATGGGGACAGACTCATAGAGAGCAAGGTGACAGGGAGGTTAGAGAGTGGAGGGATTGAGCAAAAAGCAAAAAGGACTCATGGACATGGACAACAGTGTGGTGATTGCTGGGGGGGAGGCATAAGGGAACTTAATGATAATGGAACAATACAATAAAATAATTTTAAAAAACTTAGCATCATCAAAAGACTGACAACCCATCATTTGCTTCCTGATGTGATAAAAAGTACAAATCATTTATGTGTAGAATTGTTGCCAAAAATGTTTAACCTAAATCTAACAATGAGCAAACAAAAAGTTGTAATTGAAAGACACTCAACAGCCAAATGTAATATGTAATCTTTGGATCATCAAGTTTAAGCAACAATTCTGAAAGATACTTTTAGGACAAATGAAAATTTTGTTCATGGACTATATCCTGGATAACATTACTGAATCAATGTTAACATTTTCAGGTAGGATAATGATACTGTGGTTGTGTAGGAAAATGTTCTTATTTTTAGATGAATGATATATTCAGAGGTGAGCCCTGATATATTCAGAGGTGAGCCCTAATGATATGTGCAACTTACTTTCAAATGGTTGTTTTATATATATATATATAGTGCAGATACGTATTTCTGAATTCAAAATATAGAGTCTACATTTATATATAGATTCTAGGTACATGTATATACATACATACGTGGGTGGAGGTAGGGAAAGCCAACATGGCAAATGTTAACAATTAGAGAATCTAAGTGAAGGATATATAATATTTGAAATTTCCAAAATAAAAGTTGGAACAAAAAAGTAAGAAAGGAATACATACCATAGCAGTTCTAGACTTGATAAACCAGTCAAATCTAAACTGAGGAGCATTTCGTACACATTGTCTTAATTCTTCATACACGTTCTCTCTATCAAAGCCCATTTTATGTAACATACAAATCAAGAATCTATCCTCTTCTTCAGTATAATTCTTTCCTTTGCTGGTTCCATACTGAATACGTAACTGATGAAATGGAGCTTTGTATCTTGCAATCTGTGGATTTAAACAAATTATTGGTTTAACTGAATGTGCAGTAACATGTCAAAGCTAATGACCATATCAATTAAAACAACCTAATAATAATTTTACAATTATGAAATATAGTACTTTGGCATCCAGGGCTTTCTTGATACTGATCCTTCGTTGAATTCTTGCCTCCCCACGTTCAATCTGAGCCATGATTTTCTCAATGTCCTGTAATTCATTGCAACGTTCCCAAAATACAGCTGAAAAACAGTTATTACTTTAGAATGCTATCATCTTAAGAAAAAGAATCCAAGGAACTGTAGAATAAATAATTAACAGAAAAGGATACAATAAATTTACGTTTATAATTAAGATTCAGATTCAGATTCATCTGTATATAGTATGTTCACTTGTTAAATGCCCTAACTTTTCATTTAAAAGTAAGACCACCAACAAGAAGGTTTCAGGTTAGTGAGTTTCCTTTCATGAAATATTATGGCATTTTTAATTATCCATTCCAAATAACAGGATTTCAAGATACTACAGGTACTGATTTAGGTGATGTTTTTAATTCAAACAAAATATAGAAGGGACTGATGTGGATCCTGGCCTGCAGGATCCGTGTGTGTGTCACAGCTGTGATGAACAAATACACAAGAACAACAGAAGTCCTGTGGAGAAAAAGGGACAGCATGGCCACTCTCTGAAAGAAAGAGAGGGCCCTGGCCCCTACCTGGACAGGCTTTTATTGCTTCTCTGGGCACATTACATTGAGGATAGTCCTCATTTACTATGCACGGGTTTGCTGCAGGTGATTACCTTTTACAGATAACGAAGGAAGAATGTTTCTAATTACTTCAAGGGGAAGGATGTTGCAGACCAAAGGGAAAATTGGTTGAACCAGTCACACCCCATACTTGGGAGGTTTAGCACAGACTTTAGGAAGCTGCAGTAAGCATCTGCTGCCTCAATTCAGGGTGAGGGAGTTTTAGCAAAAGCAAGTCTCATAGCGGCCTAGGTACAATGCAGGCCTGATTCCCCATAAGAAAACCTCTCCATGGCTGTGGTCCTGTGTGCCGACTCGCTTCCCACTGGTTTTCCATGTGGGAGCTGAGCTACATTTCCATGCCACACAAAACAGCTCCCTACAAGGGACCAAACATGTAACGTGTGACAGGAGAGAGTGTGACCATATTAACTTAGAAAATATAGCTCCCTGGCAAGCAAAAGCAGAAATAAAACCATTATCAACAGATCATTCAAACATGAAGCAGCAATTCCACTGAAACCATTGCTTCATTTTTGGAATCACTCACTGACCTAACAATATTTCCAAAAGCCTGTATATAACTTCTTTTTTTTAATTACTTGAAATAGCTTAGTTTCTAAAGAACAAAACAAAACACCAAGCAACCCAAATTTTATAAATGAGGTAAATAATCTGGCTGAATTAATATGACTTGAGTAAGAAACCTTTTTAATGACATACTCTACATTTTCAAGGGTTTTTTTTTATTTTTACAGCCTATCAACAAAGAAATGTTAGCCTGCCCTGATTTTTATAAGCACCTGCACTCATTATTCATTCCCTCACTTATTCATTCAATACACATTTAAATAAATACCTGCTATGTATAAGATACTCATGAACAGCTAATTGTACTCATTTCTTCTCTTATTGCAACCAACTGCATTAACCCATTCCAATCTCTCCACCCTCTGGCAGAGACCCAATTAAGCTGTCCTGAGCTAGACATGACATCAGATCTGGTGTCAAATTTGAGAAAACATCTGACATTATATCTTTTTGAATCACTTGTTTTCTTCCAACTTCATATACACTGATGCTATTTTGAAGAAAATTCTACTTCAGAAAATCACTCTGCACATATCTTTTTCCACTCTTTTCATTTACCTCTTGCTGCTAAAATTTCTCCCTCTCATCTATCTTTCCTCTCTCTAAGCCCTCAAATGTCCTCAACTTGTATGATAAAGCTTAAGAGTAATAGAAACATTATGCTGGTATAAAGAAAAAGGAAGTTCATAAACTTGATATATATGAACTAACAACTCAATATAATCAACCTCTAAAATATTCTTTAATTAAATCTGGATTTCTTCAAGTACTAACATGATAGATAATTTAAAAGCTGGTCCTAGCCTGTATTAATACTTGATATATTTATTAGTATTGTAATGTTTCCTATAGAATTTGAATTAAGCTAAACAGGATTTGAGGGGCTAGCATAGAAACCTAAACCTACTTTGTAACATTGCTTCTATGAGAAAAAGAGCGCTAAACAGCTAATATTTAGACTACATTTGAGAGCACAACCTATTTGAAAGTTAGAAACTTCCTATCCTACATATAGAAAATTTCCTAGACATAATTACCTATTTTTAAATATTTATTTATTTTTAGAGGGGAAAGCAGGGAGAAAGAGGAGAGAAACATCAATGTACGGCTGCCTCTAGCACACCCCCACCCAGGAACCTGGCCTGCAACCCAGGCATGCACTCTGACTGGGAATCGAACTGGCAACCCTTTGGTTCCCAGGCCAGCACTCAATCCCTGAACCAAACCAGCCAGGGCCAATTACCTATTTGTAATAAAATTTGTTTTAAAAGCCTGAGGTTAAATACGTTGTAACGTAGGAATTATATTAACTCCATGTGCTTCAGCAGCTGATCTAGTTCTGGTCAAGACCAAAGACAGATGAATAAGAGAGGGACATGATTCTAGGATCAATCAGCAGATTTATTCAAGCAGTATTTTTAGATCTATTCCAACTTGCCTGGAGTTAATGGAACCCACATGATGTGCCTGGAGTTGACTGGAAACCCAACAGTGTCTGAGGACCTAAAAGGGTCTAATAAGAATTCTCTGTTTCAACAATGACCTAGAAAGATACTAATTCAATCTGCTGAACCTGAAGTCTAAGACTTACTCAAAAAAGGACCAAATTCCAGAGAGAGAAAAGTGAGAAACATATTTTGTCAATGCTCATCCAATAGCCTTGTTTCATCAGGGCTTTACTTTGCTGCATTAGCTAACCACTATAGACAACAGCAGTCACTTTGTTTTGATAAGTCTTAAAATATTTTCATAGAAACATACTTACATCTTATACTCTCACGTGTACTCTATTCATAAAAGTTTAAAAGAATAAACTTTTAAACTTTAAACTTTTAAACTTTTAAACTCTGGACAATGGCACAATTAAATTGACACTGAAGAAATGAGTAACATTACAATTGAACACCAGATCTGACGGTAATATACAAACCTGAATACTCCATGACCTCCTCAGGGGTTTTGCCCTCTACTTCTCGAGCTATATTATCAATGTCATCTCTTCCATACTTCTCATTTGCTTTAATAAATTGGTTAAAATCTCGCTTAGTCCAGTTTGTGAATCCCTGTTAACAAAAATTAAGCATCATCAATCAAGGTTAAATTAACAAATCCATTTATTATTCTATTTACTTCTATACAATGATACATTAAAATACTGTTTAAAAGACTTAAAATGTTCCTCCTCATAAAATCCCAGGTTTTTTATTTTGGAATCCAAAGTTAAATGATTCTTATTTATAAAAATAACTGTTTTTCCATCATGAAGAGAATGTACTCCTAACTACTAAAAACAGATTTACAGTTTCAAGATATTGTACACTTTTTAATTCCATATTTACAGATGCCCACTACACTAAAATACAAATGCATTAAAACACTAATATAAATGAAGTCCAAATATTCCAGAACTTCAGTGGTTTCTTTTATTTTCTTTTTTTATTTTTAGAGAGAGGGGAAGGGAGAAAGAAAGAAAGGAAGAGAAACACTGATATGAGAAACATTGATCAGTCACCTCTTGTGCCTCCATCGGGGACTGAACCCACAACCAAGGCACCAAAAGCAAAAACAACAAAAGTAAAAATAACAAGCGAGACTACATCAAAATAAAAAGCTTCTACACAACAAAAGAAACCATCAACAAAATGGAAAGGAAACCTACTAAATGGGAGAAAATATTTGCAAATCATGTATCTGATAAGGGGCTAATGTCCAAAATATATAAATAATGCAGATAACTCAATAGCAAAAAAAATTATTAAAAATGGGCAGAAGATCTGAAGAGACATTTTACTAAAGAAGACATACAGATGACCAACAGGCACGTGACAAAATGCTCTACATCATTATCTTAAGGGAAATGCAAATCAAAACCACAATGAGATATCAACTGGTACCTGTTAGAATGGCTATTATCAAAAAGAGAATGTAGAAATAAGTGGTAAGGAAGTGGAGAAAAGGGAACCCTTGTGCATTATTGGTGGATATGTAAATTGGTGCAGCCACTAGAGAAAACAGTATGAAGGTTCCTCAAAATTTTAATAATAAAACCACCAAATGATCCAGTAATTCAACCTCGGAGTATTTATCTGAAGAAAATGAAACCACTATTTCAAAAAGATATATGCACCCCCATGTTCACTGCAGCTCTATTTACCATAGCCAAAATGTGGAAACAACCTAATTCTCCATCAATGGATAAATGGATAAGGAAATTGTGATCCACACACCCACACACACACCAACACTGGAATATTATTCAGCCTTAAAAAAAGAATAAAATCTTGCCAGCTGTGACAGCATGGATGGAGCTTCAGGGTACTATGTAAAGTGAAATAAGTCAGACAGAGTACAACAAATACTGAATGGTCTCTCTTATATGTGGAGTCTTAAAAAAAAACTAAGTTCACAGAGACAGAACAGTGGCAGTTGCCAGAGGCACTGGGTGGGAGGGTAGGAGAAATGAGTGAACTGTTTGGGTTTCTTTTTTAAGTAAATTAAATTCTTTTAAAAAACAATTACTTAGGGCAGCAGGTAACGGTCAGGTCAAGAAACATGTATAAAGGACCCACGGACAAAGACAACAGGTGGGGGGGATTGAAAGTGGAAAATGGGAGTGGGTAGAGCAAGGGAAAGAATATGGGGGGGAAATGGGGACAACTGTAAGAGAACAACAATTAAAAAATTAGAAAATAAAAATATAAAATATAAAAAAACAAGATTAATTCAACTACTAGGAGGGACAAAAAATTGATTTTACTTCTAATTACAAACTTCAGCAATTTCTCAGTTGAGAATGTACATATTCAGATTATATTATATAATCACAATATACTGCAAACCAAGTAGCATTCTAATACCATAAATTTAGTTTTGTGCTCAGGAACTAAATATTTAAAATAAAACATGAATATTTAAGTGTTTTATTATATGATAATTCCTAATATTCATCCAATTGCAGTAATATTTCACACTTAAATTTAAATTTAAATTTTTGACTTCCAGACATGTGGTTAAAAAGCATGTGAATATAATTTCTAAAAATGCATTCAATGAGATTATGATATACCAAAGAAAAGACCTATATAATAAATAAGATATAAATATAAAAACTATCAATAATTAATGTGGAACATATCCTAGCACTGTACCTTGCATATTGTTCAAAATAATTTGTCGAATAAATAAATCTTGCTGTCAACTTTTTGTACTTATGTGTTATCATTCAGTACACATTTTTATTTGTTATTTTCCAAGGTTTATTATGCTATAACTTTTTAATCTTCTGCAAATTATTTTGGAAGTATAACACTCATAAAACTCATTAAAGCAACAATGACCAGAAAGCTATAATATTTTGATCAAACGGAAATTTGCCTATTTAACAACTTTTAGCTTTTATTTTTTTATTATATTTTATTCAGTATGCTATTATAGTGGTCCTGATTTTTCCCCCTTTGCCCCTCTCCACCCAGCACCCCTCACTCCACTCCCTTAAACAATCCTCCCACCATTATTCACGTCCATGGGTCATGCATGTAAGTTCTTTGACTACTCAATTTCCTATACTGTACTTTAACATCCCCATGGCTATTCTGTAACTAGCTATTTGTACTTCTAAATCCCCCACCTCTTCACCCATTCTTCCACACTTCCTCCTGTCTGACAACCATCAAAACATTCTCTGTATCCATGATTCTCTCTCTGTTCTTGTTTGCTTAGTTTGATGTTTAGATGAAATTTTGACAGATAAGTATTTTTGCCATTTATATCACTCATAGTTTTGATCTTCTTTTTCTTAAGTAAGTCCCTTTAACATTTCATATAATAATGGTTGTATAAAGCTAAAGGAGTCATCATCACCAAGCCATTATTATATGAAATGTTAAAGGGACTTACTTAAGAAAAGGTGAAAACTTTAACAATAAAATGGCAATAAATTAATAAATATATATCTGTCAACATCTGAATCTAGAAAACTAAGGAAACAAGCAGAACAGAAACAGAATCATATATATTGAGAACATTTTGATGGTTGTCAGAGGGGAGAGAGGCCTGTGGGAATGGCTGGAAAAGGTGAGGAGATTAAGAAGTACAAATTGGTAGTTACAGAATAGCCATGGGGATATAAAGTACAGATAGGAAATGAAGTAGAGAAAGAACTTATATGCATGACCCATGAAAATGAACAATGGTGGGGATGAGGATTGCCTGAGGGAGTGGGACATGCTGGGTGGAGGGGGGCTAAGGGGGAAAAATTGAGACAACTCTAATAGCATAAACAATAAAATATAATTTTAAAAAAGTCTCAGAAATCTCTCATCATTGTATTAAATTTCTTTCCAAGAAAGGATAAAAGGCATTTTGAGATTTATAACATTACATAAATAAAATATTAGTAAAATATAATTTCAGAGGACAGTTCATATACAATAAAATAAATTTAAATTTTCAGGAATATGCTAGTAATTATTGTCTGTCAGGATTTGTAAGTGAATAAATGACTTTATTATAATTATTAAAATACATGTCTTCTTTCTAACAACTGACATCTACATTTCACATTTACATATTTCCTGATATTTCCAAAACAGCGTATTTTGTGAAAAGGATAAAAAATAGGGATATTTGGTCTAAGCATTTACAAAATAGTCCTGAGTTTTTTTAGTGTGTTCAATCAAGGTACTGAGTTTAATAAAAAGTGATCTGTATTTTCTTTTTCCTATTGGTTGCTTAAAAGTATTTCAGTCACTTAAAATATCTTACTTGTGTGAGAAGTTTTTCCTTTTCTTCAGTCTCTTCTGCTGTAAGAGGTTCAGCTCCATCAATTTTTTTTTGCTCCTCTCTCTGAGCCACAGCTGGATTTGGGATATCAGAATTCCTTGGGACCTAACAGATTAAGAAATGAGTTATGAGTAAACTGTTGGGAAAAATTAAGGTATATATATACACATCAATCTTGAGTTATTTCAACAGTAAACAATATAAAGTATGACAGAATGATACATGGTCCACTCCACATTCCTACTACCATGTTATCACCAGAATAACAACCTTAAATGTGCCACATGGTATTTTAGAGTAAAACCCATTGCTAAATGCCACATTATATTCTAGATTTAGTTACACTGTGGAACAAAATATATCCTTATTATATTGTAATATGTGGTAAAAATAATAGTATCATTATCCCCAATACCAACATTATACAATAAAGTCTCAAGCCCAGAAGAAACAGAGTTTGGCAGTACAAAAAGAGCCCATATTCACCCAGCAATATAGATAGCAGTAGAGAAATGGCAATGCACCTGAAGATTGCATCCAATGCTCTTGATCAATTCACTGTGCAAAAGGAAAGGCATGTTTTTATTGCCTTCCAGCTTTGGAAAGGGAGACCATCTTCACATAAAATGCAACAAGTCTAGAAGAAGTGACAGGATAATGGAGAAGCAAAAAAATAGATAATATACAAGGTGGGGCAAGAGTAGGTTTACAGTTCTAAGTACATAAATCAAAGTTTATTCCTGTATTATTATTTATTAATTATTGTGTTATTTTCCATACAAACAACTGTAAAGCTACTTTTGCCCCACCAGGAATATAAGAAGGTAAGGGTAGGAGAGCACACAAATATCCGCGATGGGACCCACAGTCAAAGGAAAAGGACTACAGTGGTAGTGACTAACAGAATTATAAATAGTGTTCTGGGTAGAGAGCTGTAAACACACTTACAACTAAGGAGAAGATATCTCAAGTTCCAAAGACTGAGGACAGAAAGCTCAGCTCTGCAAGGAAGCAGTCAGTCACCCATGTCTCAAAACCATAGCCTCAGAGGCCTCAGTGTGGCACAGTGAACATAAAAAACCAGTATGGAGCAGCAATCATTGTATGAATGACAAACTAAGTCACTCAGCCAAAGTCTCACACCATTTCTATGTGCATCTGCAGTGATGACACTGCACACTGACTTAAAAGGTAAGTACATAATATATGTACTGGTACATTTTACAGCATGCCATTAAACATGAAAAGGGTTGACAATAAGCCTTCCGTGGTTTTGGAATGCACACCTATAATGACTGATTCATTTCCTAGAAGTAATAGATGGTTTTACTATAACATAATTATAATATATATTATTTTTCTAATTTTGATACTTATTTCATAGAGATTGAAACTACATCACTGTAACTGAAAAATAAATATTTTAAAAACTATTATATCTTAGCAGTCGTTTAAATATAAAACCTACTAACAGGGCATTAAAAAGGAATACTGAAAAAAAAGATTGATTTGTAGTCATCAATATAGACAATCAAATTATTTAGTATTGCCTAAATGTCTATTATGTCTGCAGCACTATGATGAGTATTCAATGAAATATAAAAGAAGTAATGGACATGATTCTTGACCACAGGGAACTTACAACCTAGTTGTTAAATTCTGAGCTGTACCTTAAGAACTCAAAGGATTTGGAGAGATAGAGAGAAGGGAAAGAATATTCTAGGTGCGGGAAATATAAGCAAAAACATAAAGGAACAAATGTATAGGAAGGAACACATGGGGTTTATGTTGAGAAGGAATAAAAAACAAGACCAGGTGGAGACAGATTTAGAAAGCCTTTTGAAACTACAGAGTAGGCATCAGCAAGCCACTGGAGACTTATGAACAAGGAACTAAAGTGTCAAAACATAGTATCTGCACATTTTAGCTTTGTGCTGGAGGAAGTGGGGAAGCGACTAGAGGCAAGAGAACCAACTATACTATTGTAATCTCATGAGCTATGATGACCTGGCTTAGGATACTAGCAAATGGAACTGAAAAAAAAAGAAAGCATAAATTAAAACTGAAATGTATTCCAGTGGTAAGCATGATTAAAAATAAAATTTTTCAATAAATAATTCAAGTTTTTAAATTACAGACACAGCAGCAATTTCATTCCTATTCACCCAAAGAAAGAAAAGAAATCCATACAAAAACTTTTACATGAATATTCACAGCAACTGTACTCTTAACAGTCAAGAAACAAACAGACAAAAAAAAAAAAAACAGATGTCCATCAACAGAAGAATGGATAAGCAAACTGCTGTACTACATTTTTACAATGGAAAAGTACTCATCAATAAAAGAGGGAATAAACCTCTATCAATGGAGCAACATGAATGAGTCTCAAAAACAGGATGGTAACTGAAAGAGCCTTACACATAATGTATGATTCCATTTACATGCAATTCTGGAACAAAAAAATCTAATCTGTGGAAGAAAATAGTAACGGAACAGTGGTTGTGTCTGGGGTTTGGGTCTGGGGATTGACTGGGAAGAGGCACTTTCTAGACTGATAGTAATGTTCCATATGGGTTTCAGTTATGTAGATGTAAGCATTTATCAAAATATATCAAATGACACTGAAGATGTATACAGTTTGCTGTATGTAAATTTTACCTTTAAAAAGAACCATGTAAATACTGAACTCAGACACAGACACAGCAGCAATTTCATTCCTATTCACCCAAAGAAAGAAAAGAAATCCATACAAAAACTTTTACATGAATATTCACAGCAACTGTACTCTTAACAGTCAAGAAACAGACAAAAAGAAACAGACAAAAAAAACATATCATACGTTAATGACATGCGTTTCTGGGTAAAATATACTTATGTCTGCCAGTTTTAAATGCATGAAAAAATAAGATAGATATCCATTTAATAGAAGGCTAGAGAATTGGAAAAATAGGTGATAAATCAAATACAGTAAGATGTAAATTGGAAAATATATGGGGCCTATATGAGTGTTCACTGTACAATTACTTCAACATCTTTGTATGTTTGAAAATTTTTCACAGTAAAATGTTTGAAAAAATTACAGACATAGCTTTACAAGTTTAACAGACCTTTAAATTACTGACATGTGAAATTATTTTGGCTTCAAATTTTAATTGAGATAAACCTGTTTAATCATAAGATATTACTCTATTAAATACCTTCAAAATTTCTATGTGCAACAAACCATACTTTAAACAATTATTTCGTAAGCATCTAATTGTAAGGCAGAAAATGGAACGTACCCACACAAAATAAACTCTTTATTCCTACACAGATATCCCCAATACTAAAACTTCCCTCATTGAACTTTAATAAGAACAAAATCAGAATGTTGTATCATACCATTAGATTTTAGGATTCACTACAAACTACTTCTTCCATAATCATCAGGCGTATTTTCAATACAGCAAAATTTTAGAATGCCTTCATCAATGTCACATATACTATTTTAATTCTAAAAATTACTCAAATACATAGCTGCTAAATAATTTATAATTATTTATAATTATAAATGACTCACCATTCCTAAATTCCTTATCTTCTCCTAACAACACATCTCCTTAATATTCATCATTTTAAAAAGGTATTCAATTTTTACCTCATGAGGTTCTTATCAACATTATGCTTCTTGGAGTGATTTAAGTGCTATATAATAAAGTAGAAAAATTACAGACCAATAGTACTAACCAGATACCTCAAAAGTCTTGAGTACTCACACTGTAATTCTTACTGATGGCCCCCAGCAACACTTAATATAACCTCAATATACAAAAAGTTACCTTTAAAAAGGAAGCATCTCAATTACTATATGGATTTCTAGTCAGACCTTAAGGAATTTGCACCTAAGAGCTGTATGCCATGGAGAAGGGAAAAATGTTTTTTGGTTTTGTTTCTTAGCCATTTTAGCAAGCCTTTCATAGAAATATGAACTACTGAATTAAATGTGATGGCATACAAAATGAAAGCAGTAACCCGAAGTCAGCTCACTGCATTTTAGTTCTACCATCACAAAACAGGTGGCCCACAATGACATTACCAAGGCTCACAAAGATTATGAGATTTCCCCCATTTGTCAAATGTTTATGGCCATCCCTAAAGATTTTTTTTTTATTGAGGAATGTAAAAAGCTCTACAGCTCCCTTTGTCTCCAAATATGGCAATCTTTCACTCCACATCTTAGATACAATGTAATTTCTAAATGCTCTGGATTTTTTTTCTGCAATAGAAATTTCAATTGAGTCATCTGTTATCATGTAAATATTTTAGTGAACAAGCAATTAAATGCATTAAGTAATTCCTTTAAGTTGTAAGGGCAATGAAGCTTCTGAATGTCTAACTTGAATCAAGGTGAAAGCTAAGGCAGCAGAGAGAATTGGCACATGTGCACTGCTACCTACCAAGTGCTTAGGGCAAAACAAACCCGTATTTCATTCAGCCTCAAATAAAATAAAACTCTTTAATTACAGATCTTAGCAGTACTGCAGTGACTTTGTGCTGAATATGGGGGGGAGGGAGAACAAAACAGAAAATAAAAATTCAAATAAGCAGGCCCTCGAGAAAAATGCTCTTTCCCAACCGCTTCAAAACTACTGAGCCCTCACTAGCCCCACCCCAAACTACTACAGAATTAGACTCTGAGGGACTGAAAATGGACAAAAGGATACCATGCACCACAGTGCCCCACCTATAGACAACACCTCTCTCCCTTGGGCTAACAATCATTTAAGCAGAAAGGAGGGAAGCAGTCCCTTTTTGAGAACGTAACTGTGTAGAGAATACCAGGTAACTGTACCACGGCAGTTCAGTTCATCTGAGAATTATTGCTCTGATTATTTGTGGCTCTGTTGAATTTTATTGAAGTATGGGGTAGGGGGATCAATGCCAGATATCCATGAGAAAATAAGTCTAACAGTTATCAATATCACATTGTGCTTGAAAGGAAGCTTTTGCATATGATTAACATGCCATGCTCTTCTCTCTCTACTCTGTACTCAAACATGAAACCCACCGAATTAAAGCACTCACCTTAACTGAGGTCTGTAGCTTCTGGTAAAAAATGGAAGAGACAAGGTTCGGAAAGAATCAACATCCAGAATGTATTCTTATTTGTCTTATAAATCCTCAGCTACAGATGCATACAGAGGACCAAGGAAGTCTTAAGATGATACAGAAGCAATTCAGGATGGGGCTGAAGAGAATACAGGCTAAGAGTAGAGTGGTAGGGGATCATTCTTCCTCCTCCTCCACCTCTTTAACATCCTCCACACCCCTCCACCACCGCCGCCACTACCACCATAGCCACACTCCAAGCCACCACCATCTTCTCTGATCTTCACATTTCAACAGTCCCCTGGCTGATTTCCCTGGAGAAACTCATCGTTCTCAGTGTCACAGCCAGAGTGGTCTTTTAAAAGTATAAATATTATGATACTCTACCACTTACTTATAAGTTGTTTGACCCTGATCAAAATATTCAGACTCAACTTCTCTATGCCTCAGTTTCCCCATCTGTAAAATAAGGATGTAGTTCCAGGGATGTTATGAGAATAAGCTAATCTTTTTAAAAGAACTGAGAACAGTAAGCATCACAAGTAAGGACTAAATAGGTAGCTGCTATTATTATTTCACCACCAATCCACCGTTCTGTCTTAAAAACATCTCAATGGTTTTCCTTTGCTCTAAAGCTAAAATTCAACCTCATTAACATGACCTATAATAGCTTCACATGATCCAACTCCACCTGCTTACCTGCTGCATGTCAAGTCACTCTTCTCTTCACTGGCCTGCTTTCAGTTTCTAAACAGACAATCCTCCTTCCTACCACAACGCCTTTGCAGCTATGGTTCCCCTAGCTGAGCTCTTCTCTCCCACACTGCACTTTGGCTAATTCTCTCTGATCTCAGCCTAAATGACCCTTCCTTAGGAACCACTACCTTGGTGTTGCAGTCCACATTAGACATCCATGTTATGGTCCCTTATGGTATCGCTGAAACACACAAATAACAATGTCATTACTCTGTGATATCTGCTTAACGTCTGTATTAGAACGTAGTTCCATGTGCTGAGGGATCTTCTCTCTCTTACCACTTTATCCCCAGTGCTTAACATAGGATCTGACACAGAGAAATAGGCAATAAATATGTATTAAAATTTTTAAAAGCCCCCTTTTCAATTCATTCTCCCTGTCCTATTGCTTGTTTTCTGAAAGGTGAAGAAGAGAACAGCAAAGTGTCATAGCATGAATTCCATATCATCTTCCCTCTCCTCATTCATCCCTTTCCTCTCTTCTTACACCTTCTTCCTTCCTATCACCCTTTGCAGCTGTCCATTAATTCCTCCCTCTTCTAAGGTTTCCTCTCTCTTCCATCTCCTTCCAGTTGGCCACCACCCAACCAGTCATTATGAGACCTCACCCCTAGCCACAAACTGCCTGTAATGAATAACGCTGTTTACATTAAAGCAAGAGCTGTGAGGAAAATGTGATGGACATTGTTTTATCACGGGGAATAGAATTTTAATATCTACAAAGAAAGAGCATAAACAGTTCTATCAGCAAAGATGATTTCTTTTATGGCTGCTTCTTGATTACCACTTGCCTCACCTCCCAAACAACATGTCACACCACTGTAAACACAGTCCTTATTTCAGGCTGCAGAAAGAAGCAGGGTTATGTCACACGCAGAAATAGCCCAGAACGTCTGAGTGGAAAGAGCATACCATTTGAACATTGAGAACCTGGATTTGAGACCAGCAGCCTTGGCAATTCTGTTAACTATGTGACTTCAAACAAGTCATTTAACCTCTCTGAATTTCAGTTTCCTCACCTATTATAAGAGGTGATAATAACACCTATTTCACAGGGTTGCTGGTAATCAAATGAAGTATGAGTTCTAACATTTAAGTTAATTTTTCATTCAAGAATCAACAGTAACGGTCAATAACAGTAACAGAAAACACTAATCTAAATATAAAATAAAATTTTATAATCTTTAGTGGGATTATATATATTTGCTTACCTCATGAAATCTTATTAACTACTTCATTAATTTTCCTATACTGTTTTTATTTCACATTTTGTACCTGTGTCTTGCCTGTTTCTCTTGGTATATTACCATTTTCATTTCCTTTGAAACAGTTTTATGCCTGGTCTGAATGCTCAACCATGGTTACTGTACTCTTCTACAACTTCTTAAGAAGGATTTTATCCAGTCATCTTGGTTAAATACACTCAAATTAAATCATATTTCCCAAACTAGATTATAACTAACTACTTATATTCACCTTAAGTGTCTTATTCCTATTTATGTATATTTAAACTTTGGTACATTAAGAGCAAGCAAAGCTTTTTTACTATTTCAAATGGCAATGCTCCCATTCTGTAATAGTAGTAGAAACACTCTAGAGATCCACTCTAGTTCCAAAATATAACTAAATACCTTATATAAATGGAGCTTTTCTAGGTTCACAAAATAAATTTTAAAATACAGCTTCCACTTCATAAAACTGAAAACTTCATAAAATTACAATAGTATTAATATTTTTATAATTTAATTTACACTATTGATAATTACACTTTCGGTCATCCCTTTTTGTTCACTAGGAAGTCAATTTCACCATATAGAAATAACTTAGTACATTTAATCTCTCAATGTGATCATTTTAGTGTGACAAACAAATTTCACTCACAAAAATAAGTTCTTACCCACCTATACAAATAAGACTATTGAATTCCAAATGATCATTTTTAAATGATGTAATTCATTATCATGTTTAACATTAATACCCAGTGACCACAGTCAACTAATCAACAACAGGGCTTTCATCAACTTTAAGCAATAAACTCAAAAATACTATTTTTTGGTCATATTAAGGAAAATGATCAAACCTTCCCTATCATCTATCATACATTCATTTCTAACTAAACACATACATAGTATTCTTTCTACACATTTTTTATCACTTGAACACTAACACTGAATAATTCTCCATTAATTTTATGTAGCGATGACCCTACTGGCGTTTCAGTAGTGCGATACTTTACTTCTAGTTAAACCTCTTTGATTTTAAAAACACCACTGTTTTGATTTACTCTTACATTCTCTCACATTAAAATGGAACACCTTCTAGTCTAGCTCAATAGATTGTATTACCTTAAAGGATTACATTACACTAGTCTAAAAATTGAAATGTTACCTTATAGCCTATCGTCTTCCTGTAATAAAGAATTTCCTTTTCCAGGAGCTCAAATAAACGTGGTGGGAAAAACTGAAAATCCTGAACATTTGGCTGTTTTGAAGGTCGTGGAGCCTGTGGAGGGAAAACTCATGATATATATACATATACATACACACACACACACACACACACACACACACACACGTGTATATGTTTTCAGTACATAAAGTGAACATTTTTATATTTTGCTATTTCTTTTATAGAAAAATAAATACAATGAAATCCATTGATATGGCTGGGCCATATCAAATACTCTTCTGTATTATTGTTATATTTTAGGGACTATGATTTAGCACTAGTGTTATGTAAATCTGAATTACAGACCATGTTACAAAAGAATTCTGCTGTAGAACATAAAAACTGGCCTCGTACTGTTTTTTACCTTTGGAACCTTTGGCTCGCTGACACGTAAAGCCTCTCTAAAGTAGGCATCCACTGCATAGTTTGCTTTGCGTTCTCGTTTAGGAGGTTCAATCCATTCCACCATCCCGAGCTATAAACAAGAAACAAGAACAAGCAGTTTAATTACTTCGAACTGTTTTATAAAAACCAAGCACATCAAGGTTGCAGAAGCATGAGAAAACCAAAACCTTTAGGAAGAACCAAAACACACAACTGTGCATCCCAAGTGCTAAAACCTTGCCCTGTATACCAAGTTTAGGTGCAAGGGTGGTGTTTTTTTCTTTCTTTTCCTTTTTTTGAAGTACATTTAAAAACCTGGTTCTTCCTTACTAATTGAGAAGAATCTTTACAATCTGGCTAGTGTTTTTTGCCTAATAAATAAATACTATCTAATAAAGAAAGAAGATTAACATTGATTCTGGTGACTGTGTTAAAATAGGTGAAAAGGGTAAATGATGAATATCAATAGACAGGCATACATTCTTAAAATCAAGATAAATTTTTAAATGAGACCACTTGGTAAGTTAGCTATGGGTAAAACCAGTGGAATCAGAATGATCTGAATTTGAAACCAGGTTCTGCCACTTTACTGGTTGTGTAACTTTAGGGAAATTATTTTTACATCTGTAAAATGGGAATAATAATAACTACGTTAAGGATTTACATGTGACCATATATGTGAAAACATTAGATAAAATGCCAAGAGTTCAATATAAGTTATTATTAAACATCCAAAGCAGGGTAAACAGTGATTTGGTAGTATTACAAAACTTCACCCCAATATCAGCTAGAAAATACAATTTAAAATAAATAGATAAAACTGACAACACGAACTTATGGAGTCTATAAAAATGATTTTCTTGCTCAGACATTTTTCTTGATTTCATAGTGCCTAGCCTAGTGCCTTTAAACAACACAGGCCATTATCGACAATTAACAATCCCACTATATTTGATCTTATCTAAGGGTTGAGTTCCAATCTTTGTATCATATTTAAAGGGTGGATGATAGCCCTGGCTGGTGTAGCTCAGTGGATTGAGCTCGGGCTGTGAACCAAAGGATCACCAGTTCGATTCCCAGTCAGGGCACATGCGTGGGTTGCGGGCCAGGTCCCCAGTAGGGGACATGCAAGAGGCAACCCACGCACTGGTATTTCTCTCCCTCTCTTTCTCCTTCCCTTCCCCTCTCTCTAAAAATAAATAAATAAAATCTTTTTAAAAAGAGCTTATAAATCAAGTAAGAAATTTTCTGGTAACCAGAGAGTATAAAACAATAAAATAAACTATACTGAGAGGAGTAGGACTCGCAACATGACCACATTCAGAGGCTGGATAACTGTCCTAGATGCTGTAATGGGACTTCTTTTTTTTTTTAAGATTTTATTTATTTATTTTTAGAGAGGGAAGGGAGGGAGAGAGACAGAGAGAGAGACAGAGAGAAACATCAATATGTGGTTGCTGGGGGACATGGCCTGCAACCTAGGCATGTGCCTTGACTGGTAATCGAACCTGCGATGCCTGGTTCGCAGCCCGCGCTCACTCCACTGAGCTACACCAGCCAGGGCGTAATGAGACTTCTTAATCACAAAAAAAGTTAGAGTAAATAAACTTTAAGGTCTCTTTTAAATTTAGACTTACAAGATATGGATAGTGTAATGTGAATTTACATAAAATGAAGACTACTCAGAGCAGTGAAACGAGTTTTGGCCCCCTCCTCAGATGGGTTAATGTGGGATAATAGTAATATTTCATAAATAATCAGTATTTTATTTGTTTCATTTGGGTGAAAAATAAATCAGCAATTTAAATTAACTTTCTTAAAGTAATGTATTTGGCCATTTAACCTACTTGGTTGAAGGTCTAGGTATTCAAATTTGAAATAAGCATTAAAGACCAATTCTTGAACTTTCAAAAACACAATAAATCATGCTGAATTAGTTTGTTTTAGACAAGAGTACATTAATACAAACTTCTTCATTCAGGTTTATTTACTCAGTATCAATGTCTACCATTTTGACTTAATCTACCAGGTATGGTCATAAAGTACTCCAAGTGGTTCAACAAATCATATATGAAAATCTACCTCACTGTGTAACTCCCATGATTTATGTATAAACAATATTCTTGCAAATTTTCAATTCCTTCAAAAGATAGTATGAACTTATTTTAAGAACCTATTTAGGAAATATGAAAAAACAAGTAAAATACAATCTCAACTCAGATATTCAGGAAGAAATCTGATTTGTCAGAAATTCATTTATAAAAATATATCACCATCATTATTAAAATTTCTCTGTATATCATAATTTTGTTAGAATTAGAAACACAGGAAAACTGGTTACATTAGAAAAAGACAGTACTTTACTAAGTCTAATTTACCTCTAAAAATGTAGATAAGCTCCAATGATATTTAGTCTCTTCACTGTGTAATTTTTTCACTTTGTAAAACACTCTTAATAACAGTAAGCCCATGGGAATAACTATTTTATAAAATTCCTATCACATAATGAGATCTAAAAAGCACAGTAGGAAGGCAATTTCCACCCTGTGCATGTAGGTCATCACCTCTATCTCATCACAATAAAAAGTAAACAGTCACAATTAAGGTTATAGATATAACTGGATAGATGTAAGTCAAGACACTAAAAACTACCAGAAATAATGAGTGCCACAAAGCACTGTCAGCATATTTGTTGCACTGCAAATTAAAGTGGCTCAACTCTCATTTTTTCATTAAAATCAATACCCAAGAATAAGCTTTTTAAAAAATTAAATTCACTTGTCAGTTAAAAAAATATATATATAATAGCTTGATAAAACAATTTGAGCAACAAAATAATGATAGAATTTTAATGTAACTCAAAAAATAAAATAACTGTCCTTGGGTCCATGTTGATATAAATAAATGAGCATATAAATAAATGTGAGTAAGAGACAGCTCTTCCTTACAACAAAATCTAATTAACAAATGTAAATTTGTTAGTGAAGAAAATTTTTTAAAATTACCATTAGGCAAATACCACAACAATAACTGTTGCAGACAAACTCTGCCAATAGATGCTAAAATCAGTGCATAGAAGTTTGAGGAGTACCTCCCCGCAAGATATTGTATTGTATTGTTCTGTATTGTATTGTATTGCACAAAGGAAGAAAGACTTACCCTATAGTGGAGAAACCCAACAGACACCACCTCACCTAATTGATAAAGATTAACATCCCCAGTAATAAGATATAGTGACATATGTTCCCTGGTATAATGTACTGAGGACATTGTATCCCTTCCATTGTATTCTTGACAAAAATGCATAGTTTCAATCAAAACACAAGAAAATGTCAGACAAACCCAAAGTGAGAGACAATTACAAAATTACTAACCAATACTCTTCAAAAGTGTAAAATTTATGAAACACAAACTGAGATCTATCACAGACTAGAAGAGACTGAGGAGCCACAGAAACAAAAAAATGCAGTGTGGGTTAAGACAATGAGAAGACAAGCCACAGCTTGGGAGAAAATAATTGCAAAAGACATATCTGATAAAGAACTATTATCCAAAATATACAAAGAGCTCTTAATACTCAACAATAAGAAAACCTATCTAATTAAAAATGGGCAAAAGACCGGAACAGTCACCTCCCTGAAGAAGATATATAGACAGGAAATAAAAGACGCACGACATAGTATGTCATCAGGGAATTGCTAATTAAAACAACAAGGTACCACTATATACCTATCAGAATGGCAAAAATCCGGAACACTGACAATACCAAGTGCTGGTGAGGATGTATAGCAACAGAAACTCTCATTCATTGTTCATGAGAATTCAAAATGGTACAGCCACTTTGGAAGACAGGTTGGCAGTTTCTTACAAAACTAAACATATACTTACCATACAATCCATCAATCACACTCATTGGTATTAACCTAAAGGTGTTGAAAATCTGTGTCCATGCAAAAACCTGCACATGGATGTTTATGGCATCTTTGTTCAATAATTGGCAAAACTTGAAAATAACCAGGATGTCCTTCATTAGGTGAATGGATAAACAGTGGTACATGCAGAAAACAAAATATTACTCAGCACTAAAATGAAATGAGTTATCAAGCCATAAAAAGACTGGAGGGAGCTTAAGTGCATATTGCTCAGTGAAAGATGCCAATCTGAAAAGGCTACATATTACATGATTCCAACTATACAACACTCTAGAAAAGGTACGCACACACACACACACACACACACACACACAACTATGGAGTAGGTGCAAATATCAGTTGTTGCAGAGGTTGAGAGGAGGGAGGGATAAATAGGCAGAGCACACAGATTTTTAGGGCACTAAAACTACTCTGTATGATACTGTAATGGTGGATCCATTTATCCAAACCCATAGAATGCAGAACATCAAAAGTGAACCCTAACATAAATGTGTCAATGTATGTTCAATGCTATCAAACATTCCATTATGGTGGGGAATGTTTATAGTGAATGACGCTGTGTTTGTGTGGGGACAGGAGGAATATGGGAACTCTATGTTTTCTGCTCGATTTCAGTATGAACCTAAAATTGTTCTTAAAAATAAATTTCTCTTTTTTCTTCAATTACAGTTTACATTCAATATTATTTTTGTATTAATTTCAGGTGTACAGCATAGTGGTTAGACAATCACATACTTTACAAAATGTTCCATCCGATATTTCTGGTATACCCACCTGGCACCATACACAGTTATTACAATATTAATGACTGTATTTCCTATGCTGTACTTTATAACCCCATGACCTAGAGGATATTATGCTAAGTGAAATAAGTCAGTCACAGAAAGACAAATACCATATGATTTCACTCATATGCAGAATCTAAAAAACAATATAAATGAACAAACATAACAGAAACCAACTTACAAATACAGAGAAGACTGATGGTTGCCAGAGCAGAGGGGCTGAGGGTGCTGGGTGAAAAGGTAAAGGGATTGAGGAGTACAGATTGGTAGTTAAAACATAAATCTGTTTTTAAAAATTGTAATATGGGATCCCGGGCTGTATCCCCTGGAACAGGGAAAGGACATTAGGGGAAAATGTGTTAATTTCCTGGATTTAATCATTGTATTATAATTAAGTAAGTTGTCAACATCAAGGAAAGCTGAATGAAAGACATATGTGAACTCAGCACTATTTTTTTGCAATAAACTCTAAAGTCATTTCAAAATAAAAAGTTCTAACAACCACAGCCACAATTCAATTAAACAAACAAAATAAAGAAAGCTCCCATTTCTTCAAAGGGCTCCTGCTGTCCACGTAATATAATATAAGGCATTATTTCATAAATGAGACCACCTTAAACAAAGTTTTTGTATCATTTGAGTATGTTAATATTATCACTAATATGTTTAGTACTACATGCCACACATTTATTCTAATTACTCTGTGAACATTAATTCATTTAACCTCAGAATCATTCAAAGATGTAATTAGTATGAGAAAACTGGGTACCCAAAGTTACTTAGTGACAGAGTTGAGATTTTAGCTTCAGAATCCAGGAACTCAACTATTCTCCTACAGTGCTTCTCAAAAACAAAAGTAATTAGTCATAGCAGCAATAGCAGCAAAAATCATGACAATAATGGTAGTAATAATAAACCAGCAAAATATATTAAATATAGCCCTTGCATGAGATATTTTAACCTACATGAAATTTCTCTGTACAGCATTGTAATAGGTAAGTGCCAGTGAATTTTATGATTGTTATGGGAAGAAATGCTAATTTCAGAGGCTAATGGTTAAGGATAAAACGTTACCTTCTGCTTTTCTCTATAATCTTCTCCTTCAAACTTGTACAAACTTTGTTCAGCATCCATTCTAAAATTTCTCAGAGAAGACTCTCCCATTTTCTGCAAGCGTTCATTCATCTCTGTGGTCTAAATTTCAATGCATTGAAATTAGAAAATTATCACTGAACTACTTTAAAAGTCAGAGTATTCTCTATCTTCTGAAAAAGTCAAGTTTTGACATGAAATACTCAACACGTTCATTATAAGGTAAGGATGCAATGCTATCATCAAACTTGAATATAAATTTAACATGTCCTAAGTGTTTTAAATACTTAGATGGTTCTTCCTAAGTATTATTCACTTAGGGTTTTTTTTTCTAATTTTTTATCACTGAAGATATAGCCATACTATAGTTTCTACTGCATAGCTTTAATGGGACAAATAGCTAATACTAAAACAAAGGAAAATGTGGATTAAACAATACATTTTGCATATTAACACAAGATTGTTTAAAATCCAAGATATGACCTCAGACACATGAAAAGATGTTCGACATCACTAATCATGCGGGAAATGGCAATCAAAACCACAATGAGATATCACCTCACACTTGTCAGAATGGCTATGGTAAAAAAAAAAAAGACAGGAAATAACAAGTGTTGGCAAGGATGTGGAGAAAAGGGACCCTTGTGCACTGTTGGTGGGAATGCAGACTGGTGAAGCCACTGTGGAAAACACTATTTGGAGGTTCCTCAAAAATTAAAGATATAATTACCATACAACCCAGAAATTCCATTTCTGGGTATTTATCTGAAACAAAGACGACAACAACTCAAAAAGATGTTTGTACCCCCCATGTTTACTGTAGCATTATTTACAATACCCAAGATGTGGAAACAACCTAAGTGTTCAATGATGAATGAATGGATAAAGAATTTGTGGTGTGTGCATGCGCGTGCACGTCGTGGAATATTATTTGGCCATAAAAAAGGAAATCTTGCTATTTGCCAACAACAGGAAATAACCTTGAGGGCATTATGTTAAGTGAAATAAGTCAGGCAGTGCAAGAAATACCATATGATCCAACTGGCATATATAATCTGAGAAATTAAAAAAAAAACTTTATAGATACACAGAACAGAAAAGTGGTTGCCAGAGGCAGGGTTGCAGGGGTCAGTTATAAAATAAGCACTGAATATATAACGTAAGTATTATACACACACACACACACACACATATATATATAGTAAATAAGTGAACACGGAAAAACACCCCATGCAGACGGAGTTGGCAAAATCCAAACTGTGACCAACATAAAAAGGAAATAACTCAGTTTCTACACCAAATAAATTACATAGGAAATAATAAGTAAGTGGAGGGAGAGCTACAGATTTAAAAAGATATACATGACACATCAACCAATTGCAACATGTGGACCTTATATGCACTTGAATTTAAGAAAATTGTTTTTTAAAAAGTTAGCTACTTATGAAACAACTGGAAATTTGAATACTGACTGGATATTTGATATTAATTAAAGAAATTGTTGCATTTTTTCATGTGGGACAATACTATAATGATTATGTTTTCAGAAAGTTTTTACATTTTTTAAACATCTTTTTTATTTTTTTATTTATTGAATTTATTGGGGACACATTGGTTAATACAATTATATAGGTTTCAGGTGTACAATTCTATAACACATCATCTGTATATCGTATTGTATGTTTACCACCCCAAGTCAAGTCTGTTTTCAACAACATTTATCCCCTCTATACCCTCTTCTACCTCCCCCTACCCTCTTCCCCTCTGATAATCACCATACTGTTTAATGTATCTATGATTTTTTTTTCCTTTGCTTAATCCCTTTGCCGTTTTTATCCAGTCCCCCAACTACCCTTCCCTCTGAGATCTGTCAGTCTCTTCTTCTCTGTATCTGGCCTTTCTATTTTGTTCATTAGATTCTACATGTAAGTGAAATCGTATGATACGTATCTTTCTCTGAGTGGCTTATTTCACTCGGCATAAAGCTGTGGTACATTTACATAATGGAATGCTACTCAGCCATAAAAAAGGAGGAAATCTTACCTTTTGCAACAGCATGGATAGATCTGTCTACTTTTGCTTATGTTCGAAATTATCCAAAATAATGTGATAAAAAGCAAATTCAACACAAAACCACAATATTCTGAAACAGCTTAGTGTACCATAACAAATAACACTTTAATACATCATCAAATGTTCACAAAACATTTTCAGGTAACACAACTCATCAGCAAACAATTTTTAAACCACTGCAAAAAATACAGTCCTGATACATGTGATTAAACACAAAATTTGATTTTTACAGAGAATAAATATCAACATTGTTTTCAATAAGCATGTGGTATAAGCTCACTCAATAATAAACTCTGTTTCTTAGTCTTTCACACCAAAAATTAAACTAAAGAAACCTAACTGCCCTTGGATGTAAATCTACAAATTCTTCAAAGAGAACATGAGTCTTCCCGAGCATGTGTTTTAAAACATGCATTAGGAACAATGCAAATACAGAAAGCATGCTAAAGTATATTGATTTCAAAACAATTCATCATCAAAACAAAATGCCATTTAAACTAACCTTCTTTTCCCCTCTTTCCAGAAGAGTTGTAATGTCTTCATCTGTCAGCTCACTTTCTTTAGAAGCAAAAACATGGGTGGCTCCATGACGTATCATTTGCAACATTTCCTCTTTTGCCAGCTTGTTAGACTGTTGGTCAATGAGTCTTCCTAATAGTAAAAATAAAAGTTTTATATATTTGATTGTATCCCAGAGAAAGCATTGTGTAATAGTCCTAATAAGACACTACTACATTTACCCATAAGTGAAGCTTTATAAGAACAGAAAATTAGTGAGCTTTAAAGTTATTTTTAATGAATAGCCCTACAAGTTTTTCTTCTACCATACCTTCCATTTCAGTTTAGATTTCCTTCTATAAGATTCAGTTGAAACCAAGGACAAAAATATTTTTTCAAGTACAAACTTCACTTTTTATAAAATTTCTCTGTGTGGAAAGGCACCCTAGAGTACATGTTCAATTTTTTTTAACTAGACATTTTGTTTGCTAAATAATATTAGGTACTTCAGGCTTCAAAAGACATACCACTGACATTCAGCTCTAAGCCAGTAATGTTCAACTAGCATATAATGAATGCAAGATTGTAGTTTAAGATTTAAATTAGTATTTCATTTTTAAAAATTGCTATTTTTCTCTCACTAAGTCTGCAAATTTTGGTCAACTTTCATTAAAAGTAATCTCCTTTGAAGATAATTGTATGCATTTTTTGAAAAAAAAAAACCTAATTAAGTTTATACACTTAAATACCTTGTTGTATAACAATTGAGTCAAGTCTCAGTTTTATCTCAGCTCTTTCTACAATCCTTTCTTCAACAGTGTTGTCGGTGATGAGACGGAACACACGTACTGGCTTCTTCTGACCAATACGATGTGCTCGATCCTAGAAAAAAATTCTACTGTAAGATATGGGGTATCCTGGATAAAATTCGTATAGCCACCATATGCTATACAGTTCTGAAAATAAAATTAGTTCCTGATTTCTCTATACCTGCCACTTTTGAAAAAAAGTATAATGACTATGAAGGGATTAAGAAGTACAAATTGGTAGTTACAAAACAGCCATGGGGCTGTGAAGTACAGCATACAGAATATAGTCAATAATATTGTGATAACTATGCAGGGTGCCAGGTGGGTACTGGAAATATCAGGGGGATCACTTTGTAAAGTATACGACTGGCCAATTACTATTCAATACACCTGAAAGTAATACAAAATAATGTTAAAAGGAAACTATAAAAATTTTTAAAAGATTACCTAGAGATCCCTAGGAACAAAGAAATATGCAAATATTCTATTTTACCATTAATGAAAAATTCACAGAAGGAAAACAGGCAAAGCCCTACCATATGACCTAGGAAATCCACTTCCGGGTATTTATCCAAAGAAAACAAAAATATTAATTTAAAAAGAAATATGACCCTGGTCAGTTGGCTCAGTGCTTGAAGTGCCATGCTGTGCACCAAAAAGGTTGTGGGTTTGATTCCTGGTCAGGGCACATGCCTAAGGTGTGGATTCAGTCCCTGGTCAGAGCATATACTGGAGGCAGCCATTCAATTTCAATGTTTCTCTCTCACATCGATGCTTGATTCTCTCTCTCTTTCTATCTCTCCCCTCCTCCCCCTCTACCCCCTTCACTCCCTTCCTTTCTAAAAGTAATGAAAAAATGTCTTTGGGGAAGGAGTTAAACAAAATTTTACAGAAATATGGACCTTTATGTTCAGTGCATCATTATTAACAATAGCCAAGATATGGAAGCAACCTAGGTACCCATCAATAGATGAATGGATAAAGAAGATGTGGCATATATATTCAATGAACTATTACTCAGCCATTAAAACATGAACTCTTGCCACTTGCAACAACACAGATGTACCTAGAGGGTATTAATGCTAAGTGAAAGGACTGGACAGAGAAATACATTTGTATAATTTCACTTATATGTGAAATCTAAAAAATAAAACAGAAATAGACTCATAGGTACAGAGAACAAACTAAAAGCTGATGGGGAAGGGGATGAGCAAAAGATATGAAGGGGATTCGCAGGTACAAACTTTCAGTTATAAAATAAATCACAGGGGTATAATGTATAGCATAGGTAATATAGTTTTCATTACAACTCTATAGACTTATCATGGTGAGCACTTCATAAGGTAGACAAATACTGAATCACTATGTTGTATACTTAAAACTAATATAATACTGTATGTTAACTATAATTTAAAACTTAATTTTTTAAAAGATAAGGGCTGGGGGAGCTGGAAGCTTCTAGATTAAGTTACTAAATAAGCCACTAAATCCAAACTTCTTTCACACAAGCAAGTTTTGTAAGTTAAGGGAAAAAACTAGTTAACAAAGGTTCCCACAATAGCAAAATTTAGCTTTATCTCATTATCAAACAGTTCCTTCTGCTTGCTGAACTAATTCAGGAATCTGTAGTAAGGGGTCCTAAAAATTAATGGGATACTAATAGACTTACTATATATTGGTCTGGAATTGGTCCTCTGGTTTATATTGGTAAAGGTGAGAGGCAGCAAGTTCTGATAATATAAAAATATCAAGCAGTAGAGCTTTTTTAAAACACAGAAGCTGCTGAAGCAAATAGGTGAAAGGAGGAGGGTAGCTGAGAAAAAAAATCAAAGAACCAAGGCTCAACACAACCCCTGTACGAAATATAAAACACTAGAGCCTAGTGACACCTTCGACCCAGAGCACTGAAAGAGGATGCAACATCCCTACGCATATTTAAAATTTCAAATTCAAATCAGTAAATCGTGAAACAGCTATACTCTATAATTTTATGGAAATAAAAGTTACTGTCAGTAAGTTTTCCAATTCAGTAACACTGTAAGTTGCTAGGTCTTACTCTTACTTAGTCCTATCAAACAGGCAATTCTGTACCAGGCTAAAATAATAATTATGCCAATACATGGTGATTTTAAAATGTCCTGATGTTCACTATTTTTCAACTCTCTATTATAAAAGAAAATGAAGAACTTCTAAGCTATGCCTCATGGGCATATGACTTCCAAAGACAGTCAGTTCCATAACTTCTTATGATTCTGAATAAACAGCTCTTTCAAATCTTTTTACTTCTGAAATTGTATTTATCTTAAAAAATGTGTCATATTAACAAAAGGTATAGCTCTAGTTCAATAAATGACATCAGGAAGAAAAGTAAGTGAAATAACTCCCTGCAAAAAAAAAAAAAATGTAATGGTAAAATAGTTTTTGATTCTGTCCTTAGTAAACAAATGTTTCCTTGGAATATTTTCCCTTTTTATTTTCTTACCTTCTCAACCTAAATGTTTCTTTTAAGATTTTACTTATTTATTTTTAGAGAGGGGGAAGAGAGGGAGAAAGAGAGGGAGACAAATATTGATGCAAGAGAGAAACATCTATCAGTTGCCTCTTCCACACACCCCAGCTGGGGACCTGGCCTGCAATCCAGGCATGTGCCCTGACTGGGAATAGAACCAGAATCCTGTAGCTTTTGAGGGAGGATGCCCAACCAACTGAGCCACAGCGGTCAGGGCCCAAATGTTTTATTACAAAAGTTAAAATCCCACCTCTCACAATTTCAGTACTGGGAATTTTAATATATTTCATTGTTAAGCAGAATAGTATTGAGAGACTTTTTAACCCTCTTCAGTATTTAGAAATGGGAAAAAATGACATTTCTGTTTCATAATAAAAAGCCAAAATGGACACACAAATACTCTAGTTGGATTTGGAATATATTTTTTTCATTTTCATTGTTTTTGCAATTAGCACAGCAACTGCAAAATTGTTTGTTTTCCAGGATAATCTATGTTAACATCTACAAAGCCTCCCCAAAATTGTTATCCATTTATCATAAATTGCCTCTGTGCTATATAAATAACAATACTATTGTAAGCAAAGACAAGTTTCTGACATCATTAAAGATTACTAACCATAGCCTGTAGATCAACCTGTGGATTCCAGTCTGAATCATATAATATAACCACATCAGCACTGGCCAAGTTAATTCCGAGACCTCCAGCCCTGGTACTCAGCATAAAGATGAATTTGCTGCTATTAGGAACATTAAAGGCCTCTATTGCTTCCTTTTTAAAATTAACATATGAAATGAAAGGAAAAGAAAGAAAAATCAAATTATATTACCAGAGTTCTTAAAAAATAAACACTTTAACATGCAGGGTCAAAACCCCACTTTATAATATTCTTCCACTTTCTAAAATATTTAAGCATTTATCTGCCTACATACTATACTGTGTAAATTGCTATAGAAAGTATATTACATAAAAGTACCTAATCTTCATAAGCTTACATCAACAGAAGCAATCTTATAATAATCATATAAGCAAACTTAACTAAACAAGTAATAAATCACTGGAATTATTTTAAACAATAATAGTGAAAATGTTTTAATTGAGTGAGGGCTGACATATATCTAGGGGACAAAATGTCAAATATATTAACTTCATTCCCATTAGTTTATGAAGGATTAATACAGAAGGTACAGTTTAGGAGACCAATCAAGAGAAAAAAAAGGTTTTGAAATGGGAATGAGAGCAACAGATAAGGGGAAGGTAAGTAGATTTATTTCCATATGGTGAAAAGGGGCAAACAGAAAAGTAATGAAAAAAATTAAGAAGATAATTAGGGAATATTTAGTAAAGGGTCTTAAAAATTAATGGGATATTAATTTCCTTACTATATAAAGATCTCATGCAAATTAGTTTTAAAAAAACCCACTAAGACCCCAAAAGAAAAATGAGCTTAAAAAACAGACAATACAGAGTAACAAACACAAATGGCTAATAAACACAAGAATAATGTTCAATCCGCTAGTAATCAAATAAATACAAATTAAAACAATACCATTTTTTGAAGATTAAAAAATGATAATACTCAATGTTGACGAGGGGGGCGGTGAGACGGGCACTCTCATACATTGCTGCTAGGAGTGTAAATTGGTACAACCTTTCTGGAAAGCAATTTGGCAATATGCATCAAGAGTCTTAAAAATGTTCATACCCTTTGACCCAGTAATTCCACTTCTAGGAATTTATCCTAAGGAAATAATCAGAGATGTGCACAAAGATTTATGTATAAAGATTTTCACTTTACCATTATTTACTATAGTAAATAAATTGGAAACAACGTAAATGATCAACAAGAGGGGGATAAGTTATTTATAGTACATCCCTAAGATGAAATATTACACTAAAATTACTTTTACAATGATTTTTTTACTGATAAAAGTACAATTTGACATTGAGTAAAAAGTATCAGGATACTACTGAACTTTGTACATAGTGTACATAGTATATCAATTATAATCTTTTAATGGATATTTTATATATACATTTATATTTATATATTTAATTTGTACATTAATATATACATTAAAAGATTGGCCAGAAATATTTTTCTGTATATTCCAAATTTCCTTCAGCAATTGACTATCACTGTTATAATCACAAAATACAGGAAGTTACATTTTTAATGAATGGAATGGCATGGTCAAAAGCTGCAGGCAGAAAAGGTGACTCCCACTGCCACAGTCAGTATAGCATGTAGAAGGGGCAGTACAGAAAGCAGCATGGTGTAGTGAGAGGCAATTTGGTGTAGAGGAAATAGCAAAAACCTGGACGTGAATCATAACTCTACCATTTATTACATATGTGAATCTGAGCAAGCATTTAACCTCTCTGAGACACAGTTTCAAGCAGAGAAAATTCTACCAATACTTTACTAGGCTGCCGGAAGAATTCAATTGGAACTGTAAGTTGCCTAGCTTATAGCAGTTGCTTGACAAATGTTAGTTCCTTTCCCTATAAAAATGAGGATGCCAATTAAGTGAAAGTTACAGGAACTGAATCAGAGGATAACTAAAGACTTAGCTGTAGCAATGGAGAAAGGGCAAATCTGTGAGTTGTTGAGAAAGAATTGTTTATTATCAGCTAGTAAACGATTAAAGTAAGGAATCAAATATGGTCTTACCCTCCTTATTTAGAAAATAATAAGAAATGACTGAAATGATTGTGTGGACAACATATAATGGGAAAGCGGGGACATTTCAAAAAAAAAAATGAACCACTCTGACTTTGCTGTATCTAAAGTCAATACATACAATTTAAATTCCCTGAAGGGAGAACATTATCTGAAGTTTTAAGAAAACAAGAATTTGGGCATAATTAGGTAAAGTCCATGTTATTTATTTATGAGCAGAGAGATCAATCAGAAATGCAAATTGGCTAGTTGAAGTCAGAAAGCACGCATCCTTCTGCCTTAGTATCATCTTCGTTCCAGGAAGAAGGGTCATCTCTAATGGTACTATACAGCCTACGCTTAAAGTGGATTTGGAGAAACCCATTCTGAGGAATAAATCAGCAAAAGGCCAAGTTACCATTTCAGAAACAGTAAAATACTATAGAGCAGAGGACAGAGTAAGCTCTGAAATATCCCACATTTGTAAATGTTAATCCAAGTGTTTCTCTAGAGTGGGTAGCAGACAAACCCTTAACATGAAAAGGGCTTATATGCTTGCTGTGGACACTCTCCTATGCTCTAGCCTGGCTTCAGTGAGGCACACAAGGGACACAATGGCCAGTGCAGCAATGGAAGGAGAGTACCATGGGCTGAGTCTGTGTGGCCTGAGAAGGGATGCTAAAGCTGAGCAGAAAAAAGGCCTGTGTACAATTCCATGACATGTGGTATATACCGTACTACACAATTTAAAAACTGTATTCCTACCTATTATATCAATGGTCCCCACAACATTGTCAGAAAAAAGCCTAGAAATTAATATTACCCTTATAATACAGTTAAAGATACTGAGGCTCAGAGAATTAAATGGCTTGCATACACTACAAAGTGGTGGAGTTGGTGCTAAAATTCAGGTCTTCTGAAACCAAGTTCAATGCATTTTCCACTATACCATGAAATCACGATCTTTGCCCAGAGCATGAGTACAGACTTAAAACAGAGGCCAAAGACAGAGTCCTGAAGGATCACAGAAAAGAGAAGAAAAATTAGCAAAGCCCTCCCCAAAAAGTGCTTCAAAGGACTTAAACTACATTAGACCCATGACATTCGTGAGGAAAAATCTAAGTGTAGAAGAATTTCCAAATTTGAAAAAGATACTGGGTGCTAGGTAGGCTTCCTTACTAGCAAAATGACTCTTTTCTGCACACGAAACTTTTAGCATTCCAAGATCCAAATGCATATATTTATATGCAATATAAATATATAACACCTATACCTGTGTTATCCCATTTCAGTTTTAGAAAATCTCTATAAGGCTGAGATTATCCCATTTACAAATTAATGTGTTTCTTAAGTCTTTAGTGTTGCTCCTAAAGTAGAAAAATCTCAACAGTTAAACTCCACGAACAGTGAGGGTCTACTGTAGGAGGCAAATAAAAGAAAATGACATAAAATCAGAGGTCAAAGAGTTAACTGAGAAACAGTTAGTAATCAAAAGGTCAGAGATAGCAGTGGTTAGAGGAGGTAAGGATGTAATGATGTAGTATCCTTTAGATAAGTGAGAATGTTTTTAAAAGACCTTGGAGAGAATGACTAGTAAAGAGTCAGTGTAACGGAAGCCAAATTGAAGATCTCAGAGAGAGAAGAGTGGCAGTGAGAAATTCAATGCACCTAGCTATAAGGAAAGGCCAAAGTTCAAAACTACATAATGATGAAAACATGGTTTAATTGAACTCTAATTTTTGAAGTCTTATTTTATCTTCTCATTCTCACCTCTCTTTCTTCATGTGGGGTCTGTCCATCCAGTCGACAATACTCATAACCACGCCACATACAATAATCCTCCACAATGTCCAGCAAGCGAGTCATCTGGCTAAAAATGAGAACCCTTGAACCTAAAACATTTCACCCAAAAGAGCAAGTTATTCAACTTGTGTAAAAATAACTGGAAAGGCACAAAAATCAAAGTAAATATCATATGCGACATAAATATATAGCATAGGAACACTCCACTAAAACAAACACACACACCCCCCTCAAGGAATGCTATACAGAATGATACATTTGTTGAGTTATGGATTTTGAAGGGCTTCAAAATCCTCCACACATACTGAGATGGTTTAAAGTCTCCCTCTACTCTGTCCTGAGGATGAGCAACGGGTCCACATAATCTTTCACTGGACTGCTCCATTCTCCCAGCTAGTCTCCTGTTTCTCGTCTCTCATCCTTAGTAGATTCCCCCACACTGCTTCCAATGTTCTCTTCCAAAAATACAAGTCTAACTGTGTCACTTTCCATAGCCAAGTCTTCTATGAACTTCCCTGCACCCCACCCTGCCTTCAAAATAGCCCAAATTCCTTAAAGCATGATTTAAAAGGCCTTTTGTAATATGGCCCTATCCATCTTCCCAGATTCATCAATGCCACTCTACCCCAAATACCATAAGCTCCACATTCCCTTCTTTCACACCTGCTTCATTACTCTGGAAAACCCTTCCCCTCCTTTTTCCCAAGAATTACTCCTATACATTCTCCAGGGGTCACCTCTGTAATCACTTCCCCAACTCCCAGTTTCTCAATAAATCATAGCACTTAACACAATGCACTGCAACTATTCCTCCTCACTACACTGTGAGCTTCTCCAAGGCAAAGACTGCTGTGTGTGTCTTATGCACCTTTGTATACCAAGTCTGTAGGACAATTCCTGACAAATAGTAAGTACTCAGCAATGTTTGCTGAACGAACAAGTGAACAAATGATGACTAATTATGCAAAATTTTATTCATATACAAGTCATTAATACTGTTTTCATGTTAATAGAAAGATTTGTAACTCACCCTGTTCCTTGAGTTTGGCCAACAGTTTATCAAGAACTACCATTTTACCACTATTGCTGACAATGTGCTCATCAGTAGTATAAGGTGGACCAGGTTCAGCACCATCAAACAGGTAAGGATGATTACAACACTTTCGTAGCTGCATCAGAATGTTTAAGAGTCGCATCTTGTCCATCTTGCCAGAAGAGTTTAAAACATCAATATCTTTCATCAGGATTTTTGTATACCTAAAATTTTAAACTTTAATTAATCACTGATTATTAGAAAGGTTTAATGCCATCAAGAAATGTCCCTTTGGAAATTTGTTTCGATTCCCATTTAAAGATGAACAAGATTCGAGAGTAAATCTAGTCAGCAAAACCAAGAAAACAGTAAACATTGAAACATTGTAACTTGTCTGTTACCTATAAATCTGTTTCCTCCTGCTTTTTCCAGTACTAGGAATTATAATCAGCTGATAACTATTCAGATTATAATATTCGATAATTTTTCAATGAGTACAGTGGTTACTGAAAATTAGCATGCAACCTTTACTTGTTTGAACTAAAAACAATCACAATTTCTTATACTTGTCTTCATAGGTCATTTTTTTCTGATCCTATAAACACTTTCCATTATCTTTTCTAGACCTATATCCAGATGAAAATAGACCAATGTATCCACTTGAACAGTAAGAATATTTCATTACCATAAGAGCCAACCTGTACAGAGTGCAACTGCCAGGAATCATGTCAAGGGCTTTATATAAATCATCTTGTTAAAGCTTCACACAACGCTGAGATATGTACTAGATATCATCCCCATTTTACGGATAAGAAATTCAGGCAGCTAAGAGAAGTGAAACTACTCAGGGCCACAGAAAAGGACAAAGCCAGGGTTCACACTTATGTCTGAGTCCAGAAAAATATGTATTTCACCAGTACCATATATTGGTTTCAATGGTAGAGAAGTCATTACATATTATAAGTGATCTAATTTTTTATATTAGCTGTATTTTACCTCTCTTAGCATCATTACACCATTAACATGCCTAATTTATGATTCCTTATGCCTCCTCTTATCAATTTCCTGCTTTATGTATATTTATTAAACCATTCCAAGTTCTACTTTTGAAATATATACTATCACTGTATTTCACTCATCTTATTATTACTGGTTATTATTATAGTTATTACTATTTTCATTGATGGGAGAAAATTAATAAATGTGTCAGTGACATTATCCCCTTTAACCTTGAGATCATCTTGATAAACTAAATAATATTATCCCCATTTTACAGAAGGGAAACTAAAGGTCATATAACTTGCCTGAGCTGAAAAGCTATTAAGAGGAAAAGCACAAGATTCAAACACAGGCCAATTTCCCAAAGGTTAAATAAAATATCAATTTTGTGTTGAAATATTTGAAATATTTAACTTGCCATTTAAATACAAAATGCAATTTCTCAATAAAAGGCATAACTGAACCACTACAAATCTAATTTTTAATAACTCCTTACACATAAGTAAATTCCAATAAAAATAAAATAGCTCACCATTCTCGCTGCATTTTACTCAGTCCCAAGTAAATCTTTATTTCCTTTTTAGGAGGCAGGCTCTTCTCTACATCAGTTTTTATACGACGTAACAAAAATGGTTTTAAAACCTAAAAAGTTAGTTTTTATAAAAGTTTATCAGACATTTAAAACATAAACCTAAATTAAACGTGCATGATATGATAGCACAAAACACATTAAAAATTAAGACAAGATTACTGACTACTGAATTAAGTACAAAAGAGCCTTTACAATCTCTGCTGTCATGTAAGATTGTTTAACCTTAGAGGAAATCTGAATTCAGAGTATGGATCAAAGAGTCTCTAAAAGTGAAATAAAAACTCAGGCAATTTCAAAATGGTTAAATATATGAACAAGGAGAAAAAAGTTCAATGTTAAGGAAGATATGAATGAACAGAGAAAAAAGATGAAATATTAGTACATACCTGCAAGGCAAATTCTATCACAAGAAAGTAATAGCGCTACCATCTACAGGGTACCTGCAATGTGCCAGACACTGCACCATGAACTTCACATAACAAGTATTGAATCCTTACAATAAACCTTTTAGGGAAATGTGATTAATTTTAAAAACATCGACAAAATTACTTGGCTAGTGAGGGGTAGAAGCAGAATTCAAACCCAGATCAAGCTGATTCTACAATCAGCTCAATCCCTGATTAGCTGTCTTGAACTGGTCAAATCCTTAACTTTTCCAAGCCTATTTCCTCATCCATTCATCCAAACATATATATTTATGGTATTTACATGCCAAGCATTTAAATGGGGATAATGATACCTATTTGTAATGCTGCTGTGACAATTTATGGTTAGTACATGTGTAGAATTTAACCATAGTAGACATAAGCAAACTGTAGCTATTATTATTAGAGATCTATGGGAGGCAAGGAAAAGGAAGAAGTAAAAGCAGACTTCTGGTTTCTGGTTTTAAGAATTTGTCTAAAGGAGATTTTTAAGAGTTTCAAGTACTTGTGAGGTATTTAGCCAGAAGACTTAGAAGGCAGTGGGATATATAAGTCTAGAGCTTAGGATAGAGATATGGAGAGAGAAATTTGGGAGTTATAAGCATATAGGTGGTAGCCGAAATAGAAATGGATCCCCAGAAAGAGCATGTATGAAAAAGAAAGTCAAAGACAAAACTCTACAAAACACTAAATTTTTAGGGACAGAGAAATAAAAGCCAATAAAGAGGACAGAGAGGAACAAACAAAGAGTTAAGGGAAGAGAAAATCCATTCTGTATCCCACAAATCAAGCAAGAAAACATTTCAAACAATAACGGTGGTTAGTTATGCTAAATTTTACAGGAAGTCAGGATACTGACCAAATGGTATACCCCGAATATAGCAAAGTGAAAACCATTGGAGACTTGTAAGATAAGTTTCAGTTGTATGGAATGGATACAAGCCAGTGGTCAATGGATCCAGGATTGAGTAAGATCCACTAGAGACAGAACCAGTTCCCAGAGCTGACCAGGTTTGATATCTGAGGTCCAAATGTACTACAACTTGTATGACAAGATTCTTCAAAGATTTGTCTTCTACTCCTCTTCTGCATTCTTACAATAAATGCCCTCATTACTTAAGGTCACTTGTTTTCTGACTTGCTCTGTTTAACTCTGAACAAATATTTACAGCATGATGACTGTTGGGGATTTAGGTCGATGACTGTTTAATGAGCAGTTACTCTAGACCAGGTACACAGGACATAATGTGGCAGTAAAACAGACAGGGTTTCTGCCACATGAAGCTTACATTTTGCCAGGGTAGGGAGAGAGAGGGAGAGGTGGACAATACATTTTTATTTGTATTTTTAAATTTGTAAACAAGGCTTTTTTGAGGTTCTCATTAAAAACAGCAGACAAAACAATAGCATCCATGCAACTGTATCCACTTCCTCATAAAACTCCACTAAGACTTTTTTTTTTTTTAATTTAGAAATGTACATAAAAAGTGAATAGGAGATTTAGGTAGTATGGATGGAGAGGATAAACTCCTCTTTTAAGAAGTGTAGTTATCAAGGGGAAAATAACATAATCACAGACAGGAACATAGTGTTTACAGGGAACTTACTGTGTGTACATGTGTAAGGGTGGTTGGGTATGCGTGTGGGTTTGGACTTAATAAGGGAGCTACAAGGGGAGACCCAAAAAACTGGAATTATCTTCTGGAGGGCAGGTCCCTCGTAGTATAGGCTTCCCCCGTTAGGTGAGTGATCGAGGACCCCATCTGCATCAGTTTACCAGCTGGCGTTGTGTGAGAGGCTACATTCAACTTCAGTGAATTTTTTTGAAGACTCTTTCAATGTGTCTGCCCATTTCATGATGGGTGATTTATAAGTGCATCTACCCACACTGCACTGAGTGTTCAGCAGTTTATGACTGAAAAGGGCACATCCACCATGCCCCATCCTCCCTACACACCCCATCTTGACCTGAATGACATTTTTTGTTTCTCCAGATGAAAAATGTCCTCAAAGGGAAATGTTTTGCTGCTGTGGAAGATGTGAAACAAAAAATGGCAGAAGAACTAAAAGGCATCAAAATCGAGTTCAGAAACTATTTGAGCAATGGGAAAGAAGTCTCAGTTGGTGCATTGCATCAAACACAGAGTACTTTGAAGGTGACTGAAGTTTAAACATGTAAGTATAAATACACAATTTTTTATAAACAAATTTCTAGGGGTTTTTTGGATCCCCCTCATATTTGAGAATGTTTACACGTTAAGAGAAGTGAGCTAATATGAAGGGGAAGGTAGAAAACTGAGTCACTAAAAAGGATAAATTATGGGGAAAAGTCCATCAGGAAACGGGAAGAGATGAGATCCATGGTTCAATTAAGAAGAATTAGCCATTGCCTACAGAAAGAACACCTATTCCATTTAGAGAGAAGGTAACACACAGGTAGATATCCTTGGGAAATGGATATCCTTGAAGGAGTTCCTACCTTAATGATGTCTATTTTCTCTTTGAGAAAGGAATACTATTACTTGCTGAGAAAGGAGGAGGGTACAGAATACCTGGGACAAAAGTCTTGGGGAAATCGTGGAAGGTGTGAAATAGCTGTGCTTATGCTAGGGAATATTAAATCATAGTGGCTCCTGTTGAGCAGCCCCAGCACAGAGCAGGTCACTCTGCTAGTAAATGGTAGAGGCAGACTTCCAGCCAAAATGGAAGCTTAGGCAGATACAGGTTACTTCCTTGCACAACCAAAAGGAGGACAACAACAAATTTAAAAACAAGAAACAACCAAAACAACCAGAACTACCAAAAAATCGAACTGTATGAAAGTCCAACAACCAAGGAGTTCAAGAAGGAATAATCATCCAGACTGATAGGAGCGGTGAAGATGGATGGGCAGCTGAGGTGCAGAGGACATGTGGCAAGGCAGTGGCTGGAGGACCGGGTGGGTAAGGTGGCACTTGGGTCAGGATATCCTATGTTTGCATGTGGATAAACTGGGAAAAACAACTGAAGAACAAGTCAGACCACGCAACCCACTGTTCCAGCGCAAGAAAAGAAAGCTTCAAAATCCCTGGCGGTAAAAACCTGTGGGGGTTGCAACAATGGGAGAAACTCCCAGCCTCATAGGAGAGTTTGTTGGAGAAACCCATGGGGTCCTAGAACATACATAAACTCACCCACCTGGAAATCAGCACCAGAAGGGCCCAATTTGTTTGCGGGTAGTGGGGGAAGTGACTAAAAGTGGAGCAAGAGCCAAGCAAGCAGCATTGTTCCCTCTCTGATCCGTGCCCTACATACATCGCCACAACACAGCCAAGTGGGTCGCTCTACCCTGGTGAATACCTAGGCTCCAGTCCTTACAAAGTAACAGGTGTGCCAAGACAAAGAAATAGGGCCTCAACGAAAGAACAGATCAATCCTCCAGAAAAAGAACTAAGTGGTGCAGAGATAGCCAACCTATCAGATGCAGAGTTCAAAACACTGGTAATCAGGATGCTCACAGAAATGGTTGAGTATGGATGGTCGCAAAATACAGGAAGAAATAAAAGCTATACAAAGCGAAATAAAGAAAAATATACAGGGAAACAATAGTGAAGGGAAGGAAATGGGGATTCAAATCAGATTTAAAACAGAAGGAACAAACAAACATTAAACGAGAACAGAATGAAGAAACAAGAATTCAAAAAAATGAGGAGAGGCTTAGGAACCTCCGGGACAACTTTAAATGTTCCAACATCTGAATCATAGGGGTGCCAGAAGGAAAAGAGGAAGAGCAAGAAATGGAAAACTTATTAAAAAATATAATGAAGGAGAACTTCCCCAATCTGGTTAAGGAAATAGACTTCCAAGAAGTCCAGGAGGCTCAGAGTCCCAAACAAGTTACACACCAAGGCACATCATCATTACATTAGCCAAGATGAAAGATAAAGAGAGAATCTTAAAAGCAGCAAAAGAAAAGGAGACAGTTACCTACAAAGGAATTCCCAGAAGACTATCAGCTGATTTCTCAAAAGAAACCTTGCAGGAAGAAGGGGCTGGAAAGAAGTATTCGAAGTTATGAAAGACAAGGACTTACATCCAAGATTACTCTATCCAGCAAAGCTATCATTTAGAATGGAAGGGCAGGTAAAATGCTTCCTGGATAAAGGCAAGTTAAAGGAGTTCATCATCACCAAGCCCTTATTGTAAGAAATGTTAAAGGGACTTATCTAAGAAAAAGATCATAACTATAAACACTAAAATGACAACAAACTCACAACTATCAACAACTGAACCTAAAACAAAAACAAACTAAGCAAATAACTAGAACAGGAAAAGAATCACAGAAATGGAGACAACATGGAGGGTTATCAGTGGGGAATGGGAGGGGGGAGCATGGGGAAAAAGGTACAGGGAATAAGAAGCATAAATGGTAAGTATAAAATAAACAGAGGAAAGTTAATAATAGTATAGGAAATGGAGAAGCCAAAGAACTTATATGTACGACCCATGGACATAAAGGAGAGAATGCTTGTGGGAGGGGTGGTGCAGGGTGGAGGGGAATTTTAGGGAGAAGAAAAATGGGACAACTGTAACAGCATAATCAATAAATATACTTTTAAAATAAATAATTTAAACCCAGAGGACAGAGACACGGTTACTTATTCCAGTGTAGGGCTTTCGTGGCAGAAATTGCAGATCAAGAAAGCAAGCAAGTTTGGGAGTATTGGCAAAAATATTGGTTCAAGTGATAGGAAACGGGCTCATCACTGGGTACAGAAAAAAGTAACGATAGAAATAGGCTGATGGATGGGGAGAAAAAGGAGGAGTCCAGGAACTAGTGTTCTCTGTAAGGTAACAGAATAAGTACAAAAGGAATTACATGAGTGAAAGTGTTAGAAGGATGTGAAAAGTTAGCAAAGAATGTAAAACCAATGTTCAATAAATGTGAGGAAGTCAGCTAGTGATAAGCGGATTACAGAGAAGAGAATGGGTGGAGGGTGGATCTGCAAGATAACTTGAGCCTCAAGGAAGAGTTCTATACATGACAGTGGAGAAGCAGTGGCTCAGAAGTGGCACTGGAGAACTAGAATACTGATGTGCTCTTCAAAACCTGAGGGGTGTGTAGAGTGAATAACCTCTACTGCAGAGGATCACACTGTCCACTGGGGAAAGCAGAAGCAAAAGAGCTATTCCACAGACAGGCTGAGGAAATAGTGCAATTTGTTTCCCAAAGAAGTTGTCAGAAAGTTTGAGAAGGAGAAGTCTGTGAGACTGAGCCAAGAGGCAAACCCACAGTTCAAACAGATTCTATGGTAGTTTTCTTCTTGGCTTGCTAATATATATGGAATTACCAACTTTTTTTATCTGCTATTACTTACTGTGTGCAGTCTTTCCACAAGTTTTTGATCACCAAGACAATTTTTAGTGTCAAACCAAGAATCAAAATCCTGTGTAGGGGTGAAAATTCTGCAGTAAATACACAGTTTTATTTTCTAAACAAACTCAATATTCTATAAATTTATATACAATTGACGTAACAATAATTCATTTTAAAGGCACTTTCACAATATGTTAACTGTGATGACCAATATTATTTACTTTTGAAAACAGCTAAAATCCTGGAGTAGTTAACAAAATGTGAAGCCCATTATACAGGAAGTCAGTCGGCAATTTTCTCTTAAAACACTTTTATTAGGCTTCCCATACCTTAGTAACATTATATCCAGTAGGACTATGAATATAGACTTGAAAACAATGGCAATAAAAATCTTAATAAAAAAAAAACAAGATATACAAACCAATCAATAGCTGAACTTGGTACTTTTATGATCAATTAATATCAGCAATGAGGAAAATCAAGCTCCAAAGTCTTTCAATCATTCAATTCATAATATCGTGTTAATGATAAAAATATAAATCATATATTTACAAAATTTAGTGTTTTCAAATCACATACTGAGCTCTTTAGCACTCACCAAACGTTAATCCTGCAGTAACCAAAGATCATTTTAAAGACTCCATCTGTCAAACTAGTCTGCAGAAACCCTTCCAAATGAATTAAAAGAAAATTGTATATGCACTGCTCTGAAGTTAGTCTATCTCATAAGTTGTAGTACCAATGTGATATAAGCAAACTTTAACAGGCAGGATAATCTCAAAGAAAAACCACATTATTTCTCTAAATTTTCCCACTTGAAAAAATTTGTACTTAAGAGCTCTTTTCTGAGAAAACCAAAACACACAGATAAATAATCACAAATGAAAAAGAATTATAATTAAAAAAAAAGATTTTATTTACTTTTAGAGAGGAAGGGAGAGAAATAGAGAGGACGAGAAACATCGATGTACAAGAGAAACATCAACTGGCTACCTCTCATACACCCCCAACTGGGGGCCTGGCCTGCAACCCAGGCACACACCCTGACCAGAAATCAAACTGGCGACCTTTCAGTTCACAGGCTGGCACTCGACCCACTAAGCCACACCAGCCAGGGCAGAATTATAAATCTCCATCTACATTCTATGCTCTGAAAACATATACCTGTGAACATAAGAAAATTATACTTAAAACATATGACTTAAACTTACATCTGCAGAATTAAAGACATCAGGCAATAAAAAGTTGAGTAATGCCCAGAGTTCATGCAGGTTATTCTGCAAAGGTGTTCCAGTTAAGAGCAAGCGGTTAGTTGACTTGAATTCACGAACAATCTCTGAAAGCTAGAAAAATAGTAGTTATGTTAACATTGCTCTATTTATTAGAATACTCAACATTCAGGGTTTTATCCAACCAATACACTTTTTTAATAAAAAATCTTAAACATTTTTCTATGGAAAAATATCCTAGTTTAGGTGACATTGCCGTAGTAAAGCAAAACTGAACAAAATATTCTAAGCATTTCTACACTTTCAAGAATGTAGATCATAATCATACCTGAGACCCTTCCCCCACTTTAAAAAATGTATTTTCTTCATTTTGGGTGCACAGAAACAGTGTAATTCAGGCTACTCACTTTACACATTAATATCTTCACCACGTCAATCATGTCATGCCTAGCCAAGTTCTAACCTGACAGTCACAGATTTTAAGCACCAGAGTTGAACCAGATTTCCCTGCTATCCTGGATTACCTTTCAAAATATATGACTACAAAAAGTATGAAAGAACAGTAACCCTATCAATAAAAATACACATTTTTATAATGCTCTCAAATAAACAATTATTCTCTAACATGTATTCTTTTATTGGTCATTATTTCCAATTTGAAATTACTATGATCCATCTGATGGTTTAGTTCCAGTTCTGTCCTTGTTTCCCCCAATGTAGCCCAGTAGTCCAAAGAGAGGTTCATCATCATAACTGATGCTTTTCCAAATGTCAATGGAGTTGGATGGCAAGAAATACATTATTCAATGATAACACCATACTCTAATTCACACAAGTCAAGTAATTCCAAGAAATTCTTTTCTTCTAATCCGTATGAATATATGAGTACTCCTCAATAAAAATAAATCAATGCAAATGACATTTGCACACCAACTATTACCAAAATATCAAAATACTGCTGCAGAACAGACTTCAGCTGCAACAGATATAACAAATAAACTCTCAATTCTCATTATATTAAAAACTGTGCTATTTGCATTTATGTTGTATTCAATAATTTAAACTTTACAACCATTTTGAAAACTGATTTTCATTCATATTCCATGAATAAAATCACAATCTTCCATCAGTTTATTTTGAATACAGAGAAACAAACAAATATACATAATAGCTGAAAGAAATTTTTAATGAATATATTGAGAACTGGCTTACCTTAGATTTTTCATTCTTTATTCTGTGAGCCTCATCGATGACTAGGTAACGCCAATGAAACTTTTTAAATACAGATTTTTCTTTAATTACCACCTCATAAGAAGTAACACAAACATCCCACTCTCCTGGCATCATTTCATCACGAATAAAAGCAGCCTATTGCAAAATAACATTCCTTATATTAGAGTATGCTGACAAGATTATCACAGAATTAATGCATGAAGATTAAGAATTCTATGAAACCCTGGTAATCATCTGGACTCATGCATTTTAGATAGGAAAACTGAGGCACCAAGTGTCAATTATTGGGATGACACACTAATATATTCATCAACCAAAGAGAAGCAAAGGTTTCCCTTAAACAGTTGCAGCATATTCAGTGAACTAGGGAATTTCATATCACCAACAGATGACTAAATTATTAAGCTCTTTTTCTTATCACAAGGTGTCCAAAAGGACATGGGCAAAGTAACTGCTTTCTGAATGCCATATTCTTAGCAAGATCTAAGTATTAACAACATGATATAGTTTCAACAAACAGAAAGAACTCAATATACATGAGTGATTTCAACCTTTTGAGATCTCTCGTATGTTAATTTGTTTCTAGCAGGGACAAGGCATATACTTTGTTAAGGGCTCATAAAAGCCTATTCATGTTTTTGTGAACTTCCTGATGTTGTTATGAGGCTATGAATGTGATTTTTATAAAAGGAATTTGCTCTATCTAATAACAAGAATATTTAAAACCGTAAGACTATTTAAAACTATTTTTAAATATGCACAGACAGTGGCCGACATGGTAGCCAAATGGACTGACAGTGTTTTTAACTTGTATAAACTGAATTCCAGATGTTATGGATCAAAATAAAACCACAGAAGTTAACAGAGAGCAGCAATATCTTTTTGAGGAGGGGCTTCTTAGTATTATACATCTGAAAGTATAGTACATAAACAAAATTAACTGTTCACTGCAAAGTCTTTACTTCATAAATTCAGTTATGTACCAATACATTTTGAACTCATTCAACAAACATTCACTAAGTGTCCACTATGTATAAAAGGACTGCATGGACTGAAGTAGAGGAAAAGAAAAATAAAAGCCTTTGTAGAGATCTCAGTTGCACCCTGCAAACTGGTATTAAATAATTAAGACATTAGGGAATTAGAGACAAAAATAAAGGAAACCAGGGTGCCAGATCCCATTCAGTCCTGCAAACACCTACTCATTGTTTGATTTTGTGAAATATTCAGTTTAATGGTTCCTTCTAGAACCTACTAGATTGTCAAAGGGCTAATTTAAAACAAGAGCCCAGAGTTTCTTACATTATCTAAGAATGCATGCATACATGTTTTTCTACTGAAAGACCAAAGCTGAAAGCTTTGTCTATGCATAAACACAAAACACAAGGTTCTCTTTACAAACAGAAAATGTTCTATTCATGTGTGTGTGCATGTATACAAGTCAAAGTCAAAAGTCAAAAAGTTTAACATAAAACCTTAAGTCATGCAAATTTACACATTTCTGGTGTCAAAACAGCACAAATTATAGCTATTGATAAGATACACTATCAATAACTTTTTAAATAAAAAGTCACCTAAAAGTGCAACTCAAACATGCCACTTAAAAGTAAATGCAGATAAACACAATAATGGACTAACTAATGTGTTATTAATACATAACACATCCACAACATAGGAGTATTGTGAGAATGAAACTAATATACAAAAAGCACTAAAACAGAGCCTAACTTACAGTAAGCACAAATTGAGTGTTGTTTAGTAATAGTCAATTTAAATAGCTTGTGGTAAAAGCATGCAACTTAACCTCAGAAATAATGTTATTGTCTTTTTAAACCTGTTTCTCACTTACTCTCGCATCCTTGTCTCCAATGAAACAAATAACACGGAGAGATGGGACCCATCGTTTAAATTCATTCATCCAGTTGTATAAAGTAGACTTTGGAACTAAAACCATGTGAGGTCCAGGAATGTTTCGGTAATGTTTCAGGTAACCAAGCAGAGCAATCGTTTGTAAAGTCTTACCAAGACCCTGCATTATCATCACAATGGAAAAAACCCATAAACATTTTTATTTAATGAAACATTTTGTTATTAACAACATTACGAAAGACATTTGTCAACTATCTCACATAGCGAAAATTTAAAAGACTGTTTTTCTGAAGTGAATAACCATCCCAATTCAATAGTTACTGTGAGCACAAAAAACCCCCAAGAACTTACAATTAGAAAGTTGCTCAACAAAGCAACTCTCGATTTAGGAGACTTTTACTCCTAAAAAAGCAAGCAATCTATTGTACTATGTAATTTTTTCCACTAGTTGCAAAATTAAGAATTTTCAGTATGTTTTTCACAAACACACATTTCTTTTACCAGCCTTAGATGCTAGTCTTCCTTTTCTATTGCCCCAACACTACAGCACGGGCATGAAATATTCAGACTATGCATTTCAAGGGGCATGTGGCTCTGTATGAGTATCTCACTCCCTGGAAGAACTAAAGAACCATAAAAGAACAGAATGTAACAGAACTCTTAAGTCATAAAGGATGTTAGAGATTATCCAGTCCAGTGGACTTTTAAAAACAATGTATTTACCACCTATGAACCCACCACCTAACCCACGGGAAAGGGAACAAAGTCTCATGCTACATGACCTTTTGAAACAATTTTTACCTTTATCCCCATGCAAAGTATATTAGTTTCTTTTGTAAACCTAAATTTAAAGCTGTTTTACAGGGTTTATCGTAATATTTGGGTTTTATGTATATTACGCATCAAAAGCTTAAAATATTTGTGCTCTTTAACCAAGTAACTCCACTTCTAGGAATCCTATGAAAATAATTTGAGAAGTAGAGAATAACTAAATTACAGCAGTTCTCATAATAGTATTATTATATGCCATACATACACATATACACAATATATCAACTGATCCACATGACCAGCAATAAGGAAGTGAATAAAATGATGGTACCTCCCTAGGATTAATTATTATGCAGTAACTGAATTATTTCTTTAAAATGTTTAAAGTATGTGGAAAATATGTATGAAAGTGAAAAAAGCAAAATACCAATTATATATACAGTATGATCTTAATGATGCAAAATAAATATATCTGAAGGGAAAAGACTAAAAAGAAATATACCTAAGTGTTAAATGATGTTAATCTTAGATAGCAGAATTATAACTCACTTTTAAGATTTTTCTTGTTTGTTTCCCAATTTTTCTACACTCTTTAAAGTATCTTTCCCTTTTTAGTAATTAAATCATATCTTGTGTCAGCATAAATTCAATATGAAGACTCTTTAGAGTCCTCATGTTTAGACAGGCTGTAGCCAAGAGTAGCAACATAAATGAGCCTCACTGGGTCATATAGATCTGGAACTCCCCCTTGCCCTCTCTCAAACCCCATTTTATCTATTTGGTCACAAAATATCAATCAAAGCCTTCAGATACCCGCTGATAGGCTGAAATAGCATCTTAAATAACCTTACTTTTTCTCTTTAATCATTTTACTTATGTAATTTCTTGGCTTACTTCTTGACCCCCACCTGGCACTCAACTGTCAAGACTCAACACTGCTCTGTACTATTTTTTCTTTATCTGTTCACTTTCTGGTTGATCACACATGGAGTCATTTACATTCATTCCTGCATGCATCATTTGGTTACTGTTTCTTTTATTCATTCATTTAGGGTTTGGTTTATACATACTGCCTCATTCCCAAAAGGATTTCAGGTAGCCTACAATGAAAACCCATTTCAGGTGGCCTGTGATGAAAACATGGGTCAAAAATTAATGGTAAAACAGAAATAAAGTGGGATCAAGGAAAGTAACACTAATAGGATAAGGCACAAAGGACTCAGTAAGCAGGTAATTAAAAGTTAACACAGCCCTGGCTGGTGTGGTTCAGTGGATTGAGCACCAGCCTGTGAACCAGAGAGTCACCAGCTCAATTCCCAGTCAGGGCACATGCCTGGGATTCAGTTCAGGTCCCCAGTAGGGGGCGTGTGAGAGGCAACCACACTTTGGTGGTTCTCTCCCTCTCTCCCTCCCTTCCCCTCTATCTAAAAATAAATAAATAAATAAACAAACAAAGTTAACACAAATGCTCCATTTTGACATTCATTTTGGCTCTGAGTTTTCTCCAAGCCAAAGTGCAAACAAAAACAAAACTACAAGGGTTTTTTTTTTTAATATACCATTTGAATAAATCCCAATAAGAACTTTGTGGCTCGCCCTGGCCAGTGTGGCTCAGCTGGTTGGAACATTGTTCTGTAGAAAGGTCATTGGTTCGATTCCTGGTCAGGACACATGCCCAGGTTGCAGGTTTGATCCCCAGTCAGAGTACATCTGAGACGACAATTAATCGATGTTTCTCTCTCACATCGATGTTCTTTCTTTCTCTCTCTTTCTCTGCCCCCTCTCTCCCTTTCTCCCTCCCTCCCTTCTTCTCTCTATAAAACCAATTAAAAAATGTCCTTGAGTGAGGATAAAAAAAGAATTTTGTGGCCACTGAAAGTATATGTTCTAGAGATTACTTGAGGAAATAATTCTAGATTTTACAAATGCCTTTTATGTTACAATAACTAAGTAAAATTAGCCAACAGGCCTCAGGGGGCAGTTCAGCTCAGTTATTTCAAATTCACAAAAAAATTGTTGATAACTGAGAATGTGGTTTTGTCTACCAACTCCTTACCATTTCATCAGCCAAAATACCATTGACTCCATTTTCATACAAAGAAATCAACCAGTTCAGTCCTCGAATCTGATAATCTCTCAGTGGTCCTCCTTTCACATCTGAAAAAAAAAATCAATGTCAATGATGTCTCATACTTCCATTAATACAATCAAGTAAACATTTTCTAAAGCCAAACTGAAAAATACACCAACATGGTAAAGTACTCACATGAAGGTGACACCTCAAATCTCACACACACATTAGATGTCTTCCGAATCTCTGAGAGTAGCTCTTCATCCTCCTCTTGTTCTGTGCGCCTGTGGCGGTAGCTAAGATGAAAAAAGAAACATCATCATATTCAACCCAAATGCTAAAGTGCCAATTAAGTCACTATACATTGCCAATGTATTTTATGTAAAAAAAAAAAAATGGGTCTTGCTCAGAAGTCTGTAGAATCAGCCTACATTTTTACTGACTAACTGCTAGTAAGAAAATACATTATTGCCTACAAGACATTTGCACTAATAACCTTATTTTTTGAACATAAAATTATACTTAATATATAACAAGAGAAAGAGTATACGAGGAAAGGGAGAAGGAAAGACAGGAGGAAGAGACAGGGAAGAAAGGGAGGTGCCAACATACTCTCCAGCAGAAATTAAGCTCTGCTTGTCATCTTTCTTTATTCGAGGACGTCCCAATTTCATATTTAGAGGAGATGTTGGAGATTTCTGTGTTGAAGGTTGAACGAAATGTGCAAAAAGTTCTGTCTGCTTCAGTAAAAATTCAAATCTCTTCGCTCGGTCTGCTTTCTAGATCACAAAACGAAATAAAAAGTAATAATTTTTTTCATCCCTTCAAAGTTATTTAACAAACACTTATATTGTGCTTAATTTGTACTATGTTCTAAACTTTAAAGATAATAACCCATATAATTTTCTTAATAAACCTGTAAGAGAGGTACTAGTATTGTCCCCATTTTACAGAAGAAAAAACTGAGGCACAGAGAGAGTAAATAATTTCGCTCAAGCTCCCACAGGTAGTAGGTAGCCAAATCAGATAGTTTGAATAAAACCAAAATGATCTGCCAGACTCAGTAAATATCCCAAATAAGTAGCACCCTGCTTAAAGAGTTGGGGTCAAAAAGTAAATCCCTCTTACCAAACCACAACAATTTTCTTTTCCTAAACAGTTAACAATAAGTATTGTAATATACAATGTACCACAGATATAGAAATATAAATTAACTATGATATATATACACACATCATAAACTGAACTCTCAAGAATTTTCAAGCTGCATTTAGAAATAATTGAAATCTTAGAATACAGTATCATCTTGTCTCAAAATATTTTCAATGTTATGGTGCAACACCGTAATACACACATATCTCTTCGATTATAGTGATGTAGAAAATTACATTTTATGCTAACAGTATACAAAGATTTTCTGCAAAGCAAACAGGATTTTGGAGGAAAGCACACACACGTGAAATAGTATGTTAACTACTGAAAATTGGTATGTATTATAATCCCTCAATAAATTATAAAAGGTCATATAACTTGTACTATATAAATGTTAACAAAATCTTTTCACTAAGAAAATCTTAAAAGACCAAAAGATGTATTTACTCCATTCTAGATAAAGAAATAATTTTTTTTATTCATAGAGTAGAGGATATGTAATTGCTAATGAAGGATGCGTAATTAATGACACCAGAAACTTACAAGAATTTATTAACATAAATTCAAGAATCAGACAAATATATTCAGACCAGCAGCTGGAAGGAGGCCAAAACCTTTTCATTTTATGTTATCTTCACTGGAATGCTGTTTTTAGAGTTGTTAAAACATTAACTATCTATGTTAGACGTGGCCTTAAACATTCAGGCATGAAGTTTTGTGAAATCACTACAAACAACCAAAAAATATACTTTATCTCTACTTATTTTTATAATATCACCACAAAAAAAAACCTTCCACAAAAAACTATATTCCCACTACTAGTTCACTTTTCTTTGGAATTGACCAAATTCACTGGTCTTTAAAAAAATCCCAAGCATAAAAATCTATAGTTAAATTAAATCTAAAATATGAATTTACGGACTAAAAATTAAATAATTAAATGTATAGCAAAGCAGTAGGTGGGCATAACTAGCATTATACTGCTTAAACATGTAGTATTTTCATGCACTGGACACATATCCTTCCCGCCAGAAAACTCATTAACCATACTACATTTCACAATGCATAGCATTCATATACCCAAAGTAAGGAAAGAGGGAGAAAAACATGTCAGTTTAGCTTCATGACTTGCTTTCTTTCAGCCATAGTGATATTGTCACAGGTATTTCACTTAGTGGATACAGTACTTCTAGCACAAAACACCTTATTATGGAGTAAAGAGCACCGAACAAAAATGAAGAGATGTGGCTTCTAGTCCCAACTATTCCATATAGCTTCTCTTGTCTTTTATTTCCTCATCTGAAAATGAGATTCATTTATTCAACCAAAAAAACCTATTACAATATTAAATTACTTTCTAATTCTAAAATTTATAATTCTGTATTCATTATCCATACACATGTATTTTTTAGTCTCTCACATCTCCTCTATAAAAATCAACTACGATATTCACTATCCTACCCAAGAATATATTTACCATTTTCTCTTCATATTCTCGGTCCATTTCCTTTTCAGATTTAGAAGCTTTAGCAGCAAGTTTGAGTTGAAATGGAGCAACGCTTTTCTAGAATTTCAAAGAAAACCAATCATCAAATTGCAAAGCAAGGTCTTAAAAGTGGTCAACATTCTCATGTAAAGAAAGTAAAAAGGAATTAAATATTAAATAAATAAATCAACATGGGCCATGCATGGATCAATGATGAGAGCATGTCATGAAGCAGGGCTTATGATTAATCCAGTTCTGTGCACCTGAGGTCCAATAAAAAAAATCCAAAGAATTGTGAAAGCCAGAGAAATAACATTAATTGAAACAAAACCCAAAAGGAGAAATACTGAGCCTTTTTGTCTATTTTTAAATTTAAAGTGTAAGAAAATGTGTATCCATTCATAGGAGATTATAAATCCAAAATATACTAAAATATAATAAAATTTTAAAATCTAGAATATACTAATATTATCAACCACAAACCAAAGAATTCATGGAAGGTACATACTAGTAATAACACTTTATATAATTGAAACAAGCCAGAGTTTCAGAAGAATGTGGTTTCTGTTCCTGAAAAGACACTATTTTTTATTGTTTCCATATTCTAATTAGAACATTTAAACTTTTTATGTAGTAAAGTGTGATAATTTATATTTAAAATAATTAAATAGTACAGCTTCAAACTTTTGGCTTATGTTATTTTCTCCAACCTGGAAGAAAACTATTTTAACTATTTATATTACATAAATATTTGGTAGAAGCAGTTTCTCAGGGCTAGTAACTTTTAATCTTTGGTATTAAAAAAGTTGTTAATTCAGTTAAAACTTTAAAAATCACCTACTTAGAAACACTGAAATTATCTGGGGGCTTATCTCATGCATTCTATCCTTTATAAATACAAGCTTGTACTTGTAAATATAAATAGGTATATAGAATACAAGCCCTTCCCTTTAAGAAACCAAGAAAGGAAAGAGTAAAAACAAATGCACCCATTAGTACCAAAGCTGAGAGAGTATTTCAATTTTAATGAAGACTGTACAAGTCAAAATACAAATCTGTCTGTGAAAACTAAAGAAATTATGTTCATTTTTATCATGGGTTTTGTTAACCTCCTGAAAACTTAAATCATAAATCACAAACAGAATGTGATCTTAAAGATAAGAAAAACATGGCTCCAATAGTAAATGTGTCTATTTCCAAGATTTACTAAAATTTCTATTCTAAGAAAATCCAAACTAAGATCAGGAAATTTGACCCTGGTCAGAGTTGTACTTTGGAGCACTGATCTGTATTGTTCAGTTATTCTTAACCCAAATAACAGCCATCTTGATTTGTGGAGTATCTTATGTATATATCATCTATGTAAGACATTTTGAACGTAACCCTTGGTAGATGAGAATAGAAAGCTGCTGAAACCCCCTCAATCCCACAGTTTTTTAAATCCTCACCCAAGGGTATGTTTATTGATTTTAGAGAAGGAGGGAGAAAAGTGGGGAGGGGGAGGGGGAACAGAGAGACAGACATCAATTGGCTGCCTCCCACACATACCTGGACTGGGAACAAACTGAAACCTACGTATGTGCCCTGACTGGGATGGAACCCATGACCTTTTGTTTTACTGGACTGGACAATGCTCCAACCAACTGAGCCACCCCAGCCAGGGCTCAACCCCACACTTTTAAAATGTCACATATACTATAAATCCTATTTTATTTTCAAAGCAACAATTAAAAGGAAATTTGGGTAACAAACCCCACATCTTTATTCCTTGAAATACTATGTGAAGTCTAATTTTCAAAATTCAAGACCATGAAAATTACTTTACCCCATACACACAAATATGTATCTAAGAATGTGAGACTTGAAGAAAACTGAGGCTTTAATATTAGAAAAACATTTTACTCATTACTTTTTTAGCTTACCTTGCAGTAAAATCCATGAAATTTTAATTATATGCTAATTAAAATTCCTAATCTTGAACACTACTATTAAAAGCTGTAGGAAATTAACATAATTGGTGCTATCTTCCACAAGAAATTTTAAATCTACCCTCATAATTTCTTACTTGCATGTGTATATGTTTTCAAAAATATACTTCTCATACAACAAAAGTTAAAAGGTAACTACGCTATTCCAATAAATTTCTTGTGTTTTATCATCTGGAAATCTAGATACCATGAGAATGCAGTCATCAAGATGCTCTGTCTTGAAAGACCATGACATTTCCCTTGATGTTTTTAACTCCCAAAAATACCAACTCTAGTTGATAACCTAACACTGAAGTTATACAACTATCACTTAAACCAAATAAGTTTAAGAACCAGAAGGTAAGCAAAAATACTTTTCTTTAGCTAAGTATCACAAGTTAATTCACCAAATCTCATCTACTTTACACATCATAAAAATACTCTCATTCAGAGCCTATTGTCTTTTATGACATACGATTGTTAGCAAATTTAATAATCTGGCTTTCCATACTACAGAGGATAAAAACAGCAGCAAATGACATGAGAAAGACCACTAGAAAAAGGCAGTGTCAACAGCAGGAAGAGATGGCACAAGCCCAGGACTAAAATGTGCAAGTTCCACCACAGCAAGCCCCTTTTCCCTGGTGTTCTGGTATAACTATTTCCCTCTCCCTGCTGCAGCATTTGTATTTTTGTATTTTATAGTTTTTAAAATGATTTTATGGTTTTGTTTCATCTATGTCCATTATCATAAGCAAATTTTTCTAATGAAAGTAGATGAAATATTTTACAAGTGATAGCGAACAGCCTGAAAATTGAGGGAGGAGACGGAGAGGTTATTTAAACACAATACTGGCTGGTGTGGCTGAGAGGATTGAGCACAAGCTTTTGAACCAAGAAGTCACCAGTTCCATTCCCAGTCAGGGCACATGCCTAGGTTGTGGGCAAGGTCGACAGTAGGGGGCGCTGAAGAGGCAACCACACACTGATGTTTCTCTCCCTCTCTTTCTCCCTCCCTTCCCCTCTCTCTAAAAATAAATCAATAAAATCTTAAAAAAAAAAAAAACACGACACTTCCACAACACTGGAAGTGTCTGGGAGGTGGTTACTTTGAGGGTAAACAACATCCTAGATCTCAAATGTCTTTGTATCACTGTCAGAGTACAATAATTAATACAATAATTGATGGTATTATTTCGTTAATAATTCATATTAAGGAAAGGTTACTCTGCATTTTCAGTACACCATTTACGGACGGAGTCAAGCTAGTGTACAATGCACTTAGTAGGTTTTCTTTTTTGTGGGGGTGGGGGCCAAATTAGTTTATTTGAAGGAATGGTACAAATGAAAAAACTTAAGGAGATGTTGTGGTGCTATTCAGATTTTAAAAGAAAAAAATTAAAAATTAAAAAGATGTAATGAGTGAAGTAGTAAGCTTCAGATACCCACAAAGTTCCTGCCACACAGCACCTCATTTCCCTACGCTGAGCAGACAAATGAGATACTATTATTAAGGCACTTTCTGATGAGGCTACAGAGTTCATGAACATATATGTATCGACTCAGTGCTCATTATGTAGGGTTTTTTTTTATTGATTCCCAGTCTTTTCACAATTCAAAAAACTTATACAACCTGGAAATTCAGCAACTTTTATTGTCATACAAAAGACAGGTTAGCAGTTACATTTCCCCAATCTAGGAAATAAAAGGCATCTAGATGCATTTCTGAATATCGCAACATTTGACTTATATTGACACTTGTATAAGGCGTAGTTTTTACCATCAATATTGTCTTACTGATACAAGTATCAGGTGGATCTTCAAATGTGTATGTTTTATACAGTTTCCATTTAACACTACAACTGTCTTTTTGTTTAGTCAACCTTGTAACAGTAAAATATGTCACTTAAGCAACTGCTGAATTTAAAATTACTCTAATTCACAGCAAAAGATGTTCCTTCAAAAGCTTTTCATTTGGTCGTATAGTCTCATATAATGATTCCGACAAAGCCACTTGAGATCTCTTAAGCATAATTTTAATTACCTACCGTTTTTTAAAGTGTAATATGTCTATTCATAAATGGGAAAAATCCATCCGTGCATAAATTATCCATTCTACAATTTTATTACACATCAAAAATCCGTATGCCCCATCCTACTTTTATCTCTATTTTCAATACGTTTCGTAATTTTATTAGCATGTCTTGATCCACAGGAAATATGCCCTAAAGAGATAATACATATTGTCTGGATTTGGCTTTAATAAGTGTCTGAGCGGTCCCCTTATGTATGTTAGCAGCAGGTCCTCCTCGTGAAGCAGGGTAAAAAAAAAAAAAATTAAACCTGCCTGTTTCCAGGAGGCAGCAGCGCCTACTAGGAGAGGAAGGAAGAAGCCTGAAAGGCTTGGGGCCGGATTGGGGGACCATCTGGGTGGCCCTGGAGTGAAACACTATACCGTCGGGGGCGGGGCAGAGGGTAAGGGTGCACACGTTGGAAATTTTTCCTAAGCCAGCGTCTTCTGTTCCTCAGTTTGGGGTTTGAACTGGGGGGAGGGGAGAGAGTACGACGCGGAGAGTTCATTTTCTCGGGGTGACACCCCCACCTCAGCAGGCGGGGACCCAACGAACAAGGGTTTTTTTTCCTTGCCACCCAAAAGGCCACATTGCCAGTCAAAGCTGTAAAAGTCTCTCCCATCGTCCTCCGCCTTCCCACCACCGGCACCTTGAAATTCAATTTTAAAAAATAAGCCCCAGCAAAACCCTCTTTGCTCGAGTGTGGGATTGAAGGGCCCAGATTTCCCAGGCAGAGGCCGACGGGAAGAGGGGAAGAGGGAGTGAGAGGAGAGGGAGAGGCGGAGGCTGATTCCTGCACGACCCCATCCCCCATCCCGCGCGTTACCCCAGTTCCGGGAATGTGAAGGGGGCTGGGGGCTGCCGAGAGACTCTCCAGCCCTTGGATAACGGCGCCCAGCACCCCGCGCCGCGCCCGCGCTCGAGCCCCGCCCCCGCCCTCCAGGCGGCGAGAAGGAAAGGGGGAGGGGAGTGAATGTTAGACTGCTCCACCGCCCCCCAACTCCACGCGCCCACAGCCCCCATCCCCGCCAAGCTCGCGGGAACCTGTCGGCGTAAAAAGGTCACGGTTTGGGTACCTCGGAGGCACCCGGGACAAGACTAGTCCACCCCTCACACACCCCCTTCCGATTTACCTCCTTCTCGCCCTTCTCGGTGGCCACGGTGGCTTCGGTGGCCGCAGCGGCCGATCCCTCCTCCTCAGAGGTGGACGGCCCCGGCCCCGGCTGCTCGTTCTCTGTGACCACGATTGTGGCGGTCGCATCAGCGGCTGCCACGGTGGCTACCACTGCAGCGGTGTCCTGCTCCATGGCGTTGGAGCGGGAAAAGGAGAGGGGTGAGGGAGCGGACGAGAGCTCCTGGGCGGCGGCAGCGGCTGCACTGGAAAGAGCTGGATGGGGCTGGGTGGGGAATCACTCCGCTTCCAAACCCTTCGCTCGCCCCCCTTCTTTAAATAACCCTCACCCTGCCCCACTTCCGTCCACCCACCCTACGTCATGGCCTCCCCCGTCACGCTCCCCCCTTTCTCCACCCCCCCCCAACGATCGCGAGACTCCCCCTCCCCACTCAGAGCCCGAGCTGGCCCCGCACGACCAACTGTTGCCTGAGCGTTGGGCGCGGACTGGAGTGGAGGCGGGAAGCCAGAGACCCCAGCCCCCAGCCCCCAGCCCCCAGCTAATCTGCTTCCCCACAGGCCCCCAACAGTCAGCCTGAGCTCCCCTCGCAGATGTATGCACAAGGAATCCTCTTTCCCTTAAATCTGCTCTTTGTACATCGGTGCTTTTCTCTTCTTGCACAAAGAACTTTTCCTCTGCTTTTAACTGTACTGTAGAAGGTCTTTCTCACCATTTGCAAAACCCAGACACACACACCACCACCACCAATCCCCACCCCCTGCCAGGGACTGCCCTTTCCCAGGTCCCGGGGGGGGGGGGATTGGTGGTGCTTTTCCCACCTTCGTAAATTCTGTGGAACGAAAAGCATTCCTTGAATCTCGATTGCAGCTGCAAACATTCTTTTACAAGGCAAAGCAAGACTGTTGGGTTTTACGTATGTTCTATTTTCAACTCATACCTCTCAGATAGCCAAGGGGCAAGGAGCCTTTCTTTTGCTACAACGTTGCAAAAATCCTTGGGGGCAAGGGCAAGGTCCCCACAAAACCTGGGGTAACTCGTGGTAAGTACCTAATATTGGTAATTGGATTGAATTACTGTGATTTTTTTGATGTGTGCTCTATTTGTATCATCCTTATTATTTATAACAATTCAATATCAACAATATGCATGATCATGAATGTAAAAGCATGTGGTAAAGTGCAACAGTGTGTAAATGTGTATTATCAAATATTATATTTTATATTTCTCCTCACCCTTTACTTTGATCAATAACGGGAAAATTTACCTCCTACTTTTTAAATTTCAGGGGCAAAAGATAGCAAAACGTATGGCAAACAGCAGTCACAAAGCCTACAATTTCTTAAATGAAGCCAATACTTTCCAAAGTGTAAAGAAATCATGATTAATTTCCCACAACACATCTTCAAAAATTACCAATTTGAAATCAAGTATAAATTCTGCAAAAGCAGGAAGGCACACAATTGTCCCCCCCTAACATATCCCTTTTACCGGAGGATAATACCCTAAATTCTTTTTTTGTTTTAAAGTCGTATGCTTAATATTCAAAAACCTTGTAACATTTTAGCCATTGTTGGTCATTTACACCCTAGTGTGAGTGTGAGATCCTGTCGGGGACTGGTTTTGAACACAGAAAAAGAGGCAAAGCCCTGGCTGGTGTAGCTCAGTGGATTGAGTGTAGGCTGCTAACCAAAGAGTCTCTGGTTGGATTCCTAGTCAGGGCCCATGCCTGAGTTATGGACCAGGTTCCCACTGGGGGCCATGTTAGAGGCAACTACACATTGATGTTTCTCTTCCTCTCTTTCTCCCTGCCTTCACCTCTAAGTATTAAATAAATAAAAATCTCTTTTAAAAAAAGTCTTAAAAAAAGAAAAAGAGGCAAAGAGCAAGATGTTGGTGATTGAAGGAGTATGGCACTGAGAGGGGAAAGGAGGGGCTGGTGGTGCTAGCTAACTTTGTTCTGATTTTACTTTCATTATGTTCTCATTTTCTTTAGATTTTCTCTCTGGTGCCCTTGTTTCTCATCCTGAAGTACACAGGTGTACTATCCATCAGGTGTAGGGAGTACCGGTATAAATATGATTTATATTTCTGGATCATGAACGTTAGTCAAAAAGTGGGACAGAATTAGCTCATTTAACTAATCATTTTAAACATAATATTTTCTATTAAAATGTGCAGATATGTTAAGGAATGAACTGCCCACTTTTGAAGTGTCTCCAAATAAAAGCTTGAGACTTCCAGTTAGACATCCTACCCCTTCCCCACTACCTGTTCAATCTTCTCAGTCATTACAGGTTCTCTGGTGAGAAAATTCAAGAGCACTGAAAGAGAGAGATGCTGAAATGCATGCATCCACCTGTCTTGAGAAGGACCCTTCCAGACAAGAGCAGTGGAAGACTTCTTTTTCACCAAACTGCAGCTATAGGAGGATAGAATTTTGCTTTCATTGTCTGGGGCTTCAAAGGGAAAGGCTCAGGAAATATCTGTTGTATATTGATGTGTTCCTGCTTGCAAAGGTACTTTGTTCCATTGTATTTCTCATGGCTAATGTATAATATTTCAGTTACATCATGGGCTAAATGCATTTTTGTGAAGAAATCTGGGAAAGTCGCATCCCTTTTTAACACCTCTTCTGTGCAAACATGTGTTTCAAGTTCCAAAAAAAAAAGAATTTAGAAAATAATTTGGGGGACAGAACATATTTGTACATTGGCAATTTTCCATGTATGTATAATGTGATCCTTTCTTTTCAAGACGACATGGCTGAAAGTGCTACCAAGTATATGAGCTTGGCTGGAAAGGTCAAAGCTTGATCCATAGACCTTGCCACAGGATTCATGTAAATATTGCCCTTTGGCTTGTGGCAATAACTGCTATTTACAGAGCATGTACTATCCTTATTTGCAAATCTGCCTAAAATTCATGATCTGTAGACTTTGTTCAACAACAGTCACCTGGTTTCTGATTCTTCTCAACACCTTGCTCTATCTGCTACTACTTTCCCTTACTGTCTTTTCATTTGAAATACTCTTTAATTGAGGTTAGAAAACAAAGCAAAATTTTATAAAGAACTTTGGGGCCATGTTTGGGAACCTCAGAATGAATCCTAGTCTATTGGACAATATATCCATTTTGTCAGATTGTGAATATTGTAGAAGTTATTCAGTAGTCATTTTTTGTACAGTCAAACTTGCTTGGTAGCTACCAGAATGCATATCCAAAGGTGGTGTTAAATAATTTTAGAAAGTTCTTAAAGGCAAAGTCAAGGGCTTGGTGTCCCTTCTCTTACCCTGAATCTGAAATTTATTGTTGAAACCACATTATGACTTAAAACCACATTGTGATCCCACTAATCAGTGTTCTTCAGAAATTGGTACAAAAGATTCTGGTAGCAGTATCTTGCTTAGAGCTGCAGTAACCATTCTGTTCATAGCAGTAGAATTTCTCACCATTCTTCGTGAAAACATTCATAATAGTGGCATTTTTGAAAAGGTGATATTTCCTCAATGGTCTGTATATTAAGGAAAAGGTAATGGTAATAGCTTGTGTACATCTACAATGTTTTAAGCACCCACTATTGTGTCAGGCACTCTGCTAGATTCTTCACATATGATATTGCTAATCTTCCTGGTAATTTTATGAAATGACTGTTATTACCCCTATTCTACATATCAGAAAACAGAGATTTAGAGAAGCTAAATAATTTACCCAAGATCCCACAGCTAGTGAGTGACTGAAGTCAGATTCAAATCTCAGATTGTTTGCTGCAAACCTTATCTTTTCACTTCACCTTTATTAATTTCTCTGTCATTCACAGGGCTTTCTCCTGGATAGTAGAAATCATATTGAGAAAATGAGAAATATTTTGCCATTATCTCTATGGCATTCCCTCTGGGTTTATAAGGAAACATGGTCACTCTTAAGTCTCTGGTAGTAATGTATAGCCAGATAATTTTTTTTTAGGTCTACAAAAAAGCTATTATAAGGTGGAAGTTGGAGAATAATTTGGGATTCTTGCTTGTACACAAAGTAAATTATTGGAACACTAAGGAGACTCAGGACAGTTAGAGTGCAGGGAGGAGGAAAGCCTAACAGAAACAACTTCGATGTCCAAGAAGAATTCTTTGGAAAAATATTGTACAGTACATTTCTAAGTAGAATACTGTGTAATCATTAATCATTATGAATGATTGTGTGTGTGTGTGTGTGTGTGTGTTGACATGGAAATATGCTCCTAATATTCTGCTGCATGAAAAAAGGCAAGCAAGAAAATAGAATGGTCCCATTTAAAAAAGAAGAAGAAGAAGAAGAAGAGAAAGAAAGAAATTATTTACATAAATAAATTCCCACAAAAGAAAATATTCCCACTCTGGAAAGTTCTACTCCAAATATTAACAGTAGTTACAACAAGGAAATAGGATTATAAGTGCCTTTTTACTTTTGCTTTGATAATACTTCTAATTTTCCTTGATGAAGATATGTATACTTATATAATAACTAACATTTTAAAAGATGATTTGAAAACTATTGCTCAAAAATGGACCTATTGAAATAGTTCCAAACATGGAAACAGTAGGAGCAAGTAGAATGAGTCCAAAACAAAAAAGGAACAATTTTATACTAAAGAGACAATGTAGTTATTTAATGTGTAATGTAACAAAAGAAATATAAATCACTGTGCTATTTACAATAATGTCACCTGGTTAAGGAACTGTTTATGACATTATTATTTTAAATTTTATGTAAAAGGGACTGAAACCACATGCTAGGCATGTGCCCTGGTCTGGAATCCAACTCATGACCTTTCAGTTTACTGGATAATACTCATCGAACTGACCCATGCTGGCAGGAATTTTCTACTTTTAAAAATTATCACACAAAATCTAGCTCAGGAAAAGAATATGGTTGAGTTTTAAATATTTCCCTCCATGAAATACTACACAGCCATGTATGTCCTAAAACATGAAGCATGTGCTAAGTAACCTGAGTTTGATTTGCATTGTCTTGCAATATTGCAAATGTTGAATATTATTAGAGGCACAATAGCACAAGTATTACCAGCTTGGGCTCTACAGTCAAAAAGACTTGGCGTTCCAATTCTACAAAATTATTTAACCTCTCTATGTTTCAGATTTGCATCTGTAAAATAGATATAATAATACCTAACTCAAAGTGGCTTTTTGAGGATTTAATGTAAAAGTATAGACAAAACATTTAGCATGGCCTTGGCATGTAATATACACTCAATAGATGGTAGTTAACAAAAAGAAAAAAGCATGGTAATACTTTGAGCTTCAGATTGAGTGAGCCAAAGAAAAAACCAGGATATGAGAAAGTCACTCTGGAAGTCAGTCCTAAACTAAAGTGGGAATAAGGCAAAATTGTTGTTTGCCAAGTCATTTTTTCCTGTTCATTTTTGTTTATTAAGGCCAGCCATTTGGTGCAATTACATTTCCTCAAAGGACAGTTCTGAAGAAAGGCAGTAAGTGAGGGAGAAGAGGGATGACAGGATGCTTCTCTACTTAGACTGTGATCTCCTTGAGGATAGGGACCATATCTGATTCATCTTTGTTAAAAAGCTACGTAAAATGGGTGGATGGAAGGAGGTCCAGGGGCTGGTTCCCTAGCTACATTGAGTCATCCACCTTCCACACGTACCCTTCTGATTTTATGTTGTCTTCTGTGGCTTATCCCATTTTTCTTCTTTTTTTTTTTAAGATTTTATTTATTTATTTTTAGAGAGGGAAGGGGGAGAGAGAGAGAGAGAGAGAGAGAGAGAGAGAGAGAGAGAGAGAGAGAGAGAGAGAGAGAGAGAGAGAGACATCAGTGTGCGGTTGCTGGGGGACATGGCCTGCAACCTAGGCATGTGCCCTGACTGGGAATCGAACCTGCGATGCCTGGTTCGCAGCCCGCGCTCAATCCACTGAGCTACACCAGCCAGGGCCCATTTTTCTTCTTTAATTTTGCCCTAGGTGTCCATTTTGGCCATATTTCACATGCATAATCATACATTTATAGAACACCTTTTAAGACTTTTTTACAGCTTACCCACTGCATGTAGAACAAGATATGAAGGACTATGATGATTTGCAAAGAAAATGGATTAGGTCTTTGTCCTGGGCCTACACCAGGGGTCTCAAACTTTAACACATCAGCATCACCTGGAGGACTTTGTTAAAACACAGATGGCTAACCCCACTCCCAGAGTTTCTGAATTGATAGATTTGGGGTATGGCTAGGAATTGCCCTTCTAACATGTCCTCAGATGATGCTAGTGCTGATGTTGATGGTCTGGGACCCCACTTTAGAACCAGTGACCTAGAATAGGGATCAGCAAATTTTTCTTGTAAAGGGCCAGATAGTAAATATTTCAGACTTTGCAGACTGTAAGGTCTTTGCCACAATGACTAAACTCTGCTGCTGTAGGATGAAGGTAACAATAGACAATAGGTAAACACATGAGCATGGCCAGGTTCCAATAAAACTTTACCTATGGACACTGAAATTTGAATCTCATATAATGAAATATTATTCCTCTTGATTTTTCAACAACTTAAAAATGTGAAGTCTGTCCAGAAAAAGTCCAGACTTTGTTAGTATAACAAGAACAGTTTGTGCAACATCAATGTGACCTGGCAGCCAAGGAGAATGGACTGGAATGCATATGTGTGAAGAATGACAACTTCACTGTACTTGTCAGTAGGGGATGGTAGACGCCATTGAATGAGCATGTGTACTGTGTGGCAGTCACATTAAAAATGACTGAGTGAGTACAGCAATGAGTCTGCATCAAATTTTGTGTTAAATTTGAACATTCCTCCACAGAAACTATCAGGATGATTCAGTTGCCACAGCTATGGGCAACTGGTGATTGGCAGCTTCATCACGACAACATGCCCACTCATGCATCATGTCTTGTGCAGAGTTTTGTGGCAAAAAATCAAATCACTCAGGTGACTCAGCCCCCCTACAGCCCAGATTTGGCACCCTGCGATTTCTTTTCTGGCTTTTCCCAAAACTAAAATCACCTTTGAAAGGGAAAAGATTTCAGACCATCAGTGAGATTCCGGAAAATATGACGGGGGTAGCTGATGGTGATTGGGAGAACTGTGTGAGGTCCCAAAGTGCCTACCTGGAAGGGAACTAAGGATGTTTCTTATATCTTGTATTTTCTTCAATAAATGTCTCTATTTTTCATATTACATGGCTGGATACTTTCTGGGCAGACCTCATATAAGAACAATTCTTACGTTGAGGGGCATATAAAAATGGGCATCGGGCTGTGTTTGCTGACCCCTACACAACTTGAAAAATAAAAGACATAAAGCAACAATCAGAAGGCGTTTAGCCTTTACAGTCATCAGGGAACTGCAAATTAAAACTACAATGTGCCCTGGCCAGGTGGCTTAGTTGGTTGGAGTGTCGTTCCACACCCCAAAAGTTTGCAGGATTGATTCCCAGATTCCCAGTAAGCACATACCTAAGTTGCAGGTTCAATCCCTGGTCAGGGCTCATACAGGAGGCAACCTATCAATGTTTTTCACATTATCTTTCCATCTATCTATCTATCTATCTATCTATCTATCTATCACTCTCTTTTTCTCTGTGGCTCTATCAAATCAATAAACATATCCTCAGGTGAGGATTAAAAATAATCATAAAATAAAATTGCAGTGAGATACTCCTACACATCCACTACAATGGCCAATTTTTTTTAAAAAGATTACCAGTACCAACAGTTGGTAAGGATAGGAAGAAATGGGAACTTCTGTACAATGCATGTGAAAATGTAAATTGTACAACCACTTTGAAAACCAGTTTGGCATTATTTACTAGAGTCAAATATATCTGTATATCATTGTGGTAGAGAAACAGAGATGTACCACCCATATTCTCCTTCAAGAAAGGCCATTCTTCACAGATATGAGGATTACCAGCAATAGATAGCCACCAGCTGCCAGCTCATTGAGGTGCAGAGAGTTGCTTTGCCCAAGGTCATCTGTTCCTAAGGTGAATGAGCAAGGTAGGAGTGGAAGTGAGCAAGGCCTGATGCAGAATACACTGGTGAGCACTACTTGTTCCAGCTGCATGTAAAGTTTACCCAAGCTTCGTCAGATTTGTGTCACAGTTCATCCTCTCCCTCTGCACAATTGTACTTCCTCTGCCTTACATTTATTGGTTCTGGTCCCTAAACAGCATATTGTACTCAACACTCCACCTCAGCTTTTGCTTCTGGAGAGCCCAACATGCAACATCTTTGACTCAGTAATTCCACTAGGATAATATACCCTAGAGAAAATAATTCATACATGCACCAAAAGTATGCACAAGTATTTTCATAGCAGCTTTTGTTTATAATATCCAAATACAGAAAGCCACCTAAATGTCCATCAATGGGAGAATGAATGAACTATGATATATTCATATGATGAAATAATACACATAGATGAAAATGGCAGCAATATACAACTACATGCATGACATAATATTGAGTGAAATAAGTGAGATATAAAAGAGGGCATACTGCCCTGACTGGTGTAGCTCAGTGGATTGAGCGCAGGCTGCTAACCAAAGGGTTGCCAGTTCTATTGCCAGTCAGGGCACATGCCTGGGTTGCAGGCCAGGCCCCAGTGGGGGCCACGTGAGAGACAACCACACATTGATGACTCTCTCTCTCGCTCTCTCTCTCTCTCTCTCTCTTTCTCTCTCCCTTCCCCTCTCTCTAAAAATAAATAAATAAAACCTTTTTAAAAAAGAGTGCATACTGCATGGTGCCATTCTTATAAAGCTTAAAAACAGGTAAGAGTATGTTTGCATTCACAAGTGATAAACCTATCAAGAAAAGCAATTAAATGATTATCACAGAAGTCAAGATAGTGATTAATTTTAACAAGCAGTATGACTTGAATCTTGACCAATCCAAACAAACAGTAGCTTTATACCTCATCAGAGTATGCTGGCTCAATACCAGCCCTGGTTTAATTCTGAGTAGGGGAAGAAGAGGTGGTCAGAGAGAGAGACATGTGAGAGGGAGATTTCCAAAATGCTAACAATGTTCCATTTCTTGACTTGGGTGAAAGTTACATGGGCATTCACTTTATAATCATTTGTTTACATAAAATCATTTGTTTATATGTGTGTATAATATAATACACATATATAATACAATACACATATATACATATATGTGTATAAAATGCACATTGAAAGAAGGAAAATATAGACATACTATAGGAAAATATAAATAAATGTTTTAATTTTAAAAGTATAATTATAAAGCCCTAAGGAGATTGTGGGGAAGGGAAGAGTATAATGATCAGAGCTATCATGTGCTCATGCATTCTGTAACAATACAATAATAAAACAAACCAACCTTGAGAAATTCCAAGAAGTTCCACAAGAGGTACATAGAGACACTGTTGTTCAGAAGAGGGGGCATTCTTTTCCAGCTGCTAGTTGACAGGACAAAAGGTTCACAGAGGAAGGACTATTTGAGGTGAGTATTGAAGAATAGAGGGAATTCCAGTGGGTACAGTTGCAGAGGAGGTTGGAAGAAAAGACACCATTACCAAGATGGAAGTACGAATAAGTAGCATGGGATCAAGAAATTAAATACCAATCAAATTTATTACAGCAGCATCTCCCAAATTGTTGTGGTGCTTAACACCCTTAGGAAAATTCTAAATCATACATTATTTTCTCTAAGGAATAGTTACAAATTCCACAGATACCTATCGAATAATTACTCTGCTAGGTGCTTGGGGATACAGCCATCCTAACAAGACAGACAAGGTTCTGAAGATTATATTGCCTATATCTGGGTTTAATTTCACCATTCTTTCAGAGAGCAGAAAACGATCTAGATTCATCCACACAATGTTGTTTGCTTATGTGTGTGTGTGATTTCATGATTAAACTTAATCAAATTTAGGGTCACCCTCTCCCCCCTTCATGACCATTGTACTGATTTTTAACTCCAGCGTTTAAGTAAGATTAAAATAGCAGTAGTGGGAAGCTGGTGTCCACTTCTTGGGCTCTTAATATATTCTGCACTGGCCTTCCCTGAGATGTAACCACCTTGTCATCTCTCCATGCTGCCATCCATTAACGTGGCCAACTCCTCATCAGGATTCTACTGGCATGGTCCTTACTGCCACCCAATGCTGTTTCACCTCATCATGACCACAAGACCCCAGCTTCTAAGTTCTCTTTTTCTACTTTCCTCCTTCTTCTCAGTAGAGAGGTCCTTACCTATTAGGGTGGAGGAATGGGATGAGTAACCTAACACATTTTGCCCAGCAAGCATTCTTCCCTAGATTTTTCTGTCTTACACTGGTCTGGATGGAGACAGAAAATAACCTAAAATCAAGAGTGTTCTGCCTTTCCATTCTGGCACCTACAATGGAGGTGGGCTAGCTTCATGTGGCACTGCCTACCTTGATAAGGGTCACAGTGTGGAAGCAATAAGGGAGCTCAGCTAATCTTCATGGATTTTCCCACTGGATCCATCACACTGTAGATTAAATGTCACAAATTTTCAAGACCTGATTGTAATTTTTGAATTTTGTTCTTTAAATAATACAAGCTTGTTTACTAATTTCTGTGTTTCTAATTGATGAGATTAAGGATATGGTTTTACTTGGCAGATGTGGATAATTTTCATTCCCAATAAGTGAAAAGCTGAGTTGAATTTAGTTATAACTCTATTTTCTATTTCAGGGTTTTCAAATTCTTAGAGGAATCCTCATGTGCTATGTAAGAATTTTGATCAGATAAAGGCAGCTTATAGGTCTGGTGAGTAGCATCTTGAGAATTTGTAGAATTTTTATTACTTTATGGCCTATACTTCAAAATCAACATTTCCTTCATTCTTTGTACATAAATATTAAACAATTTATGACCAGTTTTTTTTTTAAATTAGCAATTTATAAAGGTCAAGACCAACATGGCAACTTAGTATTACTCAGCTGCATGGTCAGCCAAGTATCTGAGTCATGAGCAAACACATCTGATTGCCACTAACCACTATACATGTTCAATTCCTAAGGGAAATAAATGTTAGAGCATAAGATTTGTGAAGAGTGGCCTTGGGAGGCAACTGTAGAATGGTTTGTTCAGGACAGACTTCTTGGAACATTAAATGCCAGGCTAACCCTGTAGTCTTCCAGCTCCTATCTCCAATTTCTGAGGCAAGGAGGAAAGTAGGCCTGGGTAATGACAGACCTGGCTATGGGATTTGATAAGCAGATAGCAGAGCCTACCCTAGGAGAATGACATAGGACAAAAGGAATTAAGGAACTAGCCAGGGCAGAAATGCAATAGCAGGGGGAGGCTGCCTGTCACCATTTAATGAGCCTTTCTTGCCCCAAATTCTATAGGAATAAAAAACATAAATGGAAATATGTAAATATAAATGAACTCTTCTTTATGATTCTCTGTATGGGAAGAAATATCTATATTGGACTTGTGCATATGAAAAGCAAGCCTTATCAACTAGTGGTGATTTAAAAATCAATGAATCATTTATGCCTCTGCCTGGCCTGCCTTCCAGCCTCTGGCTGCTGGCTCACCTATGCGAAATCTTTCTCCCCAATCTCATCTGTGTTAGGCAGGCCTGTTTTTCCGCTTGCAGGCCCCAAGCTCTCTTATTTTTGAAAGCTTCAGCCAGCATTACATTAAACATATTAAAATGCATTTAAATACTGCATTAAAATATTTATATTTTGCTATAAATTTTTAAAGGACTTTTTAAAATTTGCCCTTGAAATTATTTGTGCATAACTAATTTAATTGATACTGACTGTGATTTCTCTATAATGATTATGTATACTTGGAAATTCTTGGAGAGTGAAACAATCCAACCTAAAAATTGTTTTCAAAGAATATATTTTTTAATAAATACAAAATTAATAATTAATGAACTTGATACAATGTTATATTTTGTAACCATTTAATTAAGTCATTATTTTTGGGTTTTCTATTTTCTTTCTTTTTTTTTTTTTTTTAAGATCATGAGCCAGTGAAGGCTCAGACTATGGTTAGCATTTTTTAGTGGTAAAGTATTTTTTAAAGATTTTATTTATTTATTTTTAGAGAGGGAAGGGAGGGAGAAAGAGAGAGAGAAACATCAATGTGTGGTTGCTGGGGGCCATGGCCTGCAACCCAGGCATGTGCCCTGACTGAGAATCGAACCTGCAATGCTTTGGTTTGCAGCCCGCACTCAATCCACTGAGCTATGCCAGCCAGGGCAGGGTTTTCCATTTTCTTTTAATACTTTGTAGTCTCTTTTTAAGATCTCAATTTTTAAAAAGACTTTATTTATTTATTTTTAGAGAGAGGGAAAGGGAGGGAGAAAGAGAGGCAGAGAAACATCAATCTGTAGTTGCCTCTTGCAGGCCTCCAACTGGGTACTCAGCTGGCAACAAAAGCATGTGCCCTGACAAGGAATTGAATCAGTGACCCTTTGGTCCACAGGCCAGCACTCCATCCACTGAGCCACACCAGCCAGAGGTAATATCTCAATTTTTTATTTTGTCTCTAAAAAGCCCATAAATGCTAAGCACTTAGTTATAGTTGTCTAATGGATAAAAGAAAGGCACTGAGCACCCATTTAAGGGTGTGTGTGTGTGTATGTGTGTGTGTGTGTGTGTGTGTGGTGATGGTGAAGGTGGTGAGCCTTCTGGGACTTTTATAAATTTTAATTTTTTACTTTTTTTAAAAAATATTTTTTATTGATTATGCTATTACAGTTGCTCCATTCTCCTCTTTATTCCCCTCCGCCCTGCACACACCCTTCCACCTACATCCCCCCCACTTTAGTTCATGTCCATGGGTCGTACATATACGATCTTTGGCTTCTATATTTCCTATACTATTCTTAACCTTCCCCTGTCTATCTTCTACCTACCATTTATGCTACTTATTTTCTGTACCTTTTCCCCCTCTCTCCTCCTCCCACTCCCTGCTGATTACTCCCCATGTGATCTACATTTCTATGATTGTGTTTCTGTTCTAGTGGTTTGCATAGTTTGTTTTGTTTTACATTCAGTTGTTAATAACTGAGTTTCTTGTCATTTTACTGTTCATATTTTTAATCTTCATTTTCTTAGGTAAGTCCCTTTAACATTTCATATAATAAGGGCTTGGTGATGATGAACTCCTCTAACTTGACCTTATCTGAGAAGCACTTTATCTGCCCTTCCATTCTAAATGAAAGCTTTGCTGGATAGAGCAATCTTGGATGTAGGTCCTTGCCTTTCATGACTTGGAATACTTCTTGCCAGCCCCTTCTTGCCTGTAAGGTCTCTTTTGAGAAATCAACTGATAGTCTGATAGGAAGTCCTTTATAGGTAACTGTCTCCTTATCTCTTGCTGCTTCTAGGATTCTCTCCTTCATTTTTACCTTGGGTAATGTAATTATGATGTGCCTCGGTGTGTTCCTCCTTGGGTCCAACCTCTTTGGGGCTCTCTGAGCTTCCTGGACTTCTTGGAAGTCTATTTCTTTTGCCAGCTTGGAGGAGTTCTCCTTTATTATTTGTTCAAATACCTTTTTCATTTGTTGCTCTTCCTCTTCTCCTTCTGGTACCCCTATAATTCCGATGTTGGAACATTTAAAGATGTCCTGGAATTTCCTAAACCTCTCCTCATTTTTTTGAATTCTTGTTTCTTCATTCTTTTCTGATTGGATGTTTCTTTCTTTCTTCTGGTCCACTCCATTGATTTGAGTCCCGGTTTCCTTCCTGTCACTGTTGCTTCCCTGTACCTTTTCCTTTATTTCACTTAGTTTAGCCTTCATTTTTTCATCTAATTTGTGACCATGTTCAACCAATTCTGTGAACATCCTGATTACTAATGTTTTGAACTGTGCATCTGATAGGTTGGCTATCTCTTTGCTGCTTAGTTGTGGGGTTTTTTTTTTTTTTTTTTTTTTTTTTTTTTTTTTTTTTTTTTTTTTTTTTTTTTTTTTTTTTTTTTTTTCTTTTGGGCTTTTTTTTTTTTTTTTGGTCTGGGCGCACCTGTGACGTAGTAAGGGGCAGAGCCTTAGGTGTTCACCAGGGCGGGGTAACCCATGTCACTGCATTGGTGACGCTGTTCGTGGGGGAGGGGTTCAAGAGGGAATAATGCCGCTTGCTCCACTCTCTGCTGGTTTTCAGTCACTTCTTCCGCTTCCCACAAGCAAACTGGACCCTTCTGTGCTGATTCCTGGGTGGGTGAGTCTTTTTAATGAACTCTCTTGTGGGGCTGGGAGTTTCTCCTGCTGGCGCCTCAACCCCCACAGGTGTTTTCAGTCAGAGGTTTAAGGCTTTATTTCCCCATACTGGAATCCTGGGTTGTGTGGTCTGTCTTGCTCCCCAGTTGTTCCTCCCAGTTTATCTGCATGCAAATATGGGACCACCTGGTCTGCAATCCGCTGCCTCCCCGGGTCCGACAGCCAGCACCTTGCTGAGAGTCCTCTCAGCCTGGCTGCCCGTCTCCACCCCTCCTAGTGGTCTCCATGGATGTTTCTTCTTTAACTCCTTGGTTGTCAGACTTCCATAGAATTCAATTTTCTCTCAGTTCTGGTTGTTGTTTTTTTTTTTTTTTTAATTTGTTGTTGTCCTTCTTTTGGTTGTGTGAGGAGACACAGTATGTCTACCTATGGCTCCATCTTGGCCAGAAGTACTATTTTTTACTTTTTAAAAAAATGCAAAAGATTTATATGATCTGAAGAGAAACCAGAGTATACTTTTAAAAAAGATTTTATTCATTTATTTTTAGAGAGAGGGGAAAGGAAGGAGAAAGAGAAGAAGAGAAACATCAATGTGTGGTTGACTTTCATGCACCCCCTATTGGGGACCTGGCCTGCAACCCAGGCATGTGCCCTGACTGGGAATCGAACCAGCGACCCTTTGGTTCACAGGCCGGCACTTGATCCACTGGGTGACACCAGTCAGGGCAGCCTTGTGTTTTCTTGAAACTAGAGTTTTATTTATTTGTGTTTTGTTTAATGACCATCTACTCTGTGCATTGGATGACTCTTGCATGTAAATACAAGGCACAAGACCTTTATTTGGTTAAGACAAAATGCCATCTGATAGATAAGAATGGTCAGAGCTACAAAGGGGAACCCAAAAACCCCAAAATGTACTTATTAAAAGTTGTGTATTTATTCTTACATGTTTAAACTTCAATCACCTTCTAAGTACTCTCCATTTGAAGCAATACACCTATAAAGATGTTTTTTCCACTGCTCAAAAGTTTTAGTGGCAAACATCATTGATGTTGATGCCTTTTAGTACTACTGCTGTTTTTTTGTTTCACTTCTTTCTACATCAGCAAAAAATTTCCCTCTGAGGACTTTTTTCATCCAGGAAAACAAAAAAAAAAAGTCACTAGGGATGAATCGGGTGAATAGGAAAGTTGGGGTATCGGAGTTATGCCATTTTTCATTAAAAACTGCTGAACACTCACTTGGCAGATGGAAAACAAGAGTAGAGAAAATATACCAAGAAGGTGCATACAAATATACTAAAAATATACATCTGTTTTGTGCACAGGTGTACTCATAAATCACCCATGATGAAATGGGCAAACACATTTAAAGAGTCTTCAAAAAATTTTTCATTGAAGCCAAAAACAGCCTCTCACAACACTGCCAGCTGGTACACTACTGATACAGATGGGTTCCTAGAACACTCACCTAGCAGGGGAAGCCTGTACTACAAGGGGCCCACCCTCCAGAAGATAATTATGTTTTTTCTGCCTCCCTCCTTATATACATCAAGGAATTTACACTAGAATTGACAAAATTTAAGTTATAGGATATAAAAGGTGAAGGAGAAGCAGAATTCATGGATAAACCTGAAGTTCCAAACTTGGATAACTAGTTAAAATAATGGTATCATTAACAACAACCACAAGTAAGTCAGAAGGTGGCTATGAATAAAAAATGATTTTTTAACAAATAGTTTTTTTAATATTTTATTTGTTTATTTTTAGAGAGGGAAGGGAGGGAGAAAGAGAGAGAGAGAGAAACATCAACATGCAGTTGCTGGGGGCCATGGCCTGCAACCCAGGCATGTGCCCTGACTGGAAATTGAACCTGCAATGCTTTGGTTCGCAGCCCGCACTCAATCCGCTGACCTACGCCAGCCAGGGCCTTAAAAAATTATTTTAGCCAACTTACAAAAATTGCTTCACACATACAGAAGCACATTAGTAAGTATAGCACCCAAAATTATCTCCCCAATGGGAATGTAACAATTTGCCACAGGATCGGGGCTAGGGAAATGATTTTGTCAAGTTTGCCTTTGTCTCCTCTGCTAGCCCTAGGCCGAGGGGATTCATATCTTCACCTAACTTTGACTCCAGGGCCAGCTAATTCAGTGCACTCTAAACACCACTTTAGACTCCCTCATCCCATGACCTTCAGCTGTGCCTGCTATACTAATCCCCAAGCCTAATGCACCTTCTTTTTTTAAAAAAAGATTTTATTTGTTTTTAGAGAGGGAGAGAAACATCAATGTGTAGTTGCCTCTTGTGTATCCCACTGGGGACCTGGCCCGGCAACACGGGCATGTGCCCTGACTAGGAATCAAACCGGTGACCTTTTGGGTCGCATGCTGGCACTCAATCCACTGAGCCACACCAGCCAGGGCCTAGTGCATCTTCTTGGTATATTTTCTCTACTCCTGCTTTCCATCTGCCAAACATTGCCAAGGAAAGCTACAGACACGTGCTCATTTGGATCACTATAGAAATTCATGCCATCTGCTACCCATCAGGCTCTCTCTGTTGCTCTAAAACCCTTTATTAACTGTTCTGCATTCACTATCACTCTCCATCAGTTTCTTCCCTCCTTCTCTGCCTATTGAAGTTCTCAAACCCTCCTCTACTCTCAACTTTAAATTAATCACATTAAATGTGATAATTCAGGTATAGGAGGTACCATAGTATCTGACACATCAAAAGTTCTAAATAAACACTTACTTCCCTGACCAGTGTGGGTCAGTTGGTTGGGCGTTGTCCCAAAAAGCGAAAGGTTGCTATTTCAACTCCTGGTAAGGGCACATTGCCAGGGTTGCAAGTTCTCTACCTGGTGGGGCACATATGAGAGACAATCAGTGTTTCTCTCTCACATTGATGCTTCTCTCCCTCTCTTTCTCCTTCCCTTCCCTTCTCTCTAAAAATAAATAAAATATTTTAAAAGAAATTAAAAAATAAAATAAACACTTATTACTATTAATACTGAATGAACAGCAAAATATGTTGGTTAAAAACCTCAGGCTTTGGATTGAGACAAACGCCAGTTTGAATCTCAGTTCTGACAATTACTAGTTAATGTGCAAGTTGCTTAAACTCTCAGAGTCTCAGTTTTCTCATCTTTAAAATGGAAACGGTATTACCCCTTTACAGAGATTTAGTAAGAATTAAATGGAAGTATGTATGTAAAGCCATGAGGAGAGTGTCTGTCACATGACTGTTCAATGTTAGCCACCAGGATTAGGGATTATTGTTATTACAACATCCAGTTTCTACTTTTTTTTCTGAAAAAAAATAATCATTTCTCCTGTGAGAGAGCACAGTTTGTAGTGTCCTCATCTCCATTTCTTCACAACCTCTTATTATTTACGACATATATTTGAGTACCCTACTATATGCAGGGCACTGTTTTAGGTGCTGGGGATACTATAGATTTGGAGGAGGAAGTATCCTCTTCTCTAAGATTGATACCTCTATCTTCACCTTGGATCCTTGTTCTTCCTAATCACTGAGGGGGTTTTGTTGCTGCCTTTCTGCTTTCCTCTTCTAGTATCCTAAATGTCTACCTCTTCACTGGCACCTTCCTCTTTGTTTTAAAGTGGCTTTAGGTGCCCTGGCCAGGTAGTACAGTTGGTTGAATTACCGTCTCCATACATAAAAAGGTTGTAGGTTCCATCCTGCTCAGGGTGTGTACGGGAGGCAGCTGTTCGATGTTCCTCTCTCACATCAATGTTTCTCTCTCCACTCCCCACCCTGTTCTTCTCTCTCTGAAAATCAATAAGCATATCCTCGGGGGAAGATTAAAAAATAATAGTGACTTCAGGTTTTGCTAACTATTCCTGTTTGGCCCTTCTAACTAATTTAATTAAAATTTTATTTCACTCCATTTTATTTCCAAACTTCTTCAATAGGGGGTCTCTCACCTCCATTTCCTCACGATCCAGTCCCTTCTCAATTCTCTGTCATCTTGTTTCTACCCTCACCACTTATTGAAGCCACTTATTTTGTGGTCTCCAGTGAACTCCATGACACGTCTTAAGAAAGTCTCTCAATCCTCATTTTCCTTATCCTGCTTTCAGCTTTTGTCATTGCTAACCCTCCCCTACATGTTATTTCTTTGTTTTTTCATGTTCATTGATTGCAAATAATTTAAAATACAGGAAAGAACATGAAATACAAAATCAATATATGTAACAACCACCCAAATCTATCAAATCTTGCAGCAGCAACTTTCAGATTGTGTTTAAAAAATAAATATTATAGATATAGTTGATATTCCCTGTATGCTCTTCTCCAGTTTCAGTATTCTACCTCTTTCATATTTGGTGATGATTATACCCTTTCATGTTTTATATATTTATACTCTTATATCTTATGGCCATAAGCAACATGCAGTATTTTCAGACTTTATACAAATGGTATACCATACATGTTTGCAATTTTCTGTTTATGCTCAGCATTATATTTTTGAGATTGAACTCTGTTAATACATATAGTTTAAGTTATTTATTGTAATTTCAAAATAGTAATGAACTTCACGATTACTATGATTTATTTATACATTCACCTGCTGATGGACATTTAATTTGCTTCCATTTTTTTTTCTGAGATTGCAGATAATTCTGCAATGAACATTCTTTTATATGTCTCCTTGTGCACAAAGTGTAGACTTTTTCCTGGATCTATAACTAAAAATTGAATTTCTGGGTTGAAGTGTATTACATACAATTGTATTATATGATGTCAAATTCCTTTTTATAGCAGCTCTACCAACTATACTCTTTTCAGTGGCCATAGTTCTATCTGCCCTACATCCTTAACAACATTTGGTGTTGTCTGAATTTTAATTTTTGCCAAACCAATGGTTGTGAAATGGTAGCTCATAGTTTTAATTTTCAATTTCCCTAAAGAGTAATGAAGTGAAGCATCCTTTTGCATGTTTATTGGCCATTTGGGTTTCCTTGACTCTGAGTTTCTTATTCATGAATTTTGTAAATTTTTCTACTAGTTTTCTTTTTTTGTCACTGATTTATAGGGGTTCTTATATATTCTGGATACTAATTCATTCATTCATTTAATCTATATTTTTCTAGCATCTACTTTGTTATAGAAATAGTTCCAGGCACTGGGAATAAAGCAAAGAACAAAACATACAAAAATCTCTGCCCTTGTGGAACTTACATTCTAGTAGAGGGAGGTAAATAATAAACAAAATTAATAAGTAAAATAGATAGATAGAATAATGGATAGTGAAAAATCCTCTGGAGAAAAATAAACAGGGAAGAGGGATAAGGAGCATGTGTGTACAGTATTGGGAAAGGAGATTGTCGAACTGCATTTTTAAATAAAGTTGTTTAAGAAAGCCTCACTGAGAAAGCGATATTTGAGCAAAGACCTGAAGGAAGTGATAGTGCAGGTAGGGTAAAGAGCAAATGCAAAGACCCTGAGGCAAGGGTGTGCCTGGAAAATCCTAGGAATAGCAAGAAGCTATGTGACTAAGCAGAGTGAGTTGGAAAGAATGGTAGAAGACAAAGTCAGAAAGGTGGTAACAGCTGGAAGTGTAGAACCTCCCAGGTTATCCTTTGTCAGTTATATGTATTGTGAATATCTTGTCCTGGTATGTGGTTTGTCTTTTAACTTATTTGTGTTATCCTGGAGTGCATACATTTTGGAGTGTAATATAGTTAAATATGTCAATCAATTTCCTTACTGTTTGTGCTTTTTTAACATCTTTTAAGATATTTATTTTTTAAAGATTTTATTTATTTATTTTAGAGAGAGAAGGGAGGGAGAAAGAGAGAGAGAGAAACATCAATGTTTGGTTGCTGGGAGCTGTGGCCTGCAACCCAGGCATGTGCCCTGACTGGGAATTGATCCTGCGATGCTTTGGTTCGCAGCCCGTGCTCAATCCACTGAGCTACGCCAACTGGGGCAATATTTATTTTTTTTTTGAGAGAGAGAAAAAGGAAGATAGAGATGGAGAGAAACATCAATGTGAAGGAGAAATATCAATCGGTTACCTCTTGCACGTATCCTGATGGGGGACAGAACCCACAACCCAGGGCATGTGCCCTGACCAGGAATCTGTGACCTTTCTGTTCATGGGCCAAAGTTCAACCAACTGAGCCATGCCAGCCAGGGCTGTGCTTTTTAGTATCTTAACTAATCATTCTCATTCCCTATTCCAAGGTCATATAGATGTTCTCCTATCTTCTCCTGAAAGTTTTAAAGGCCTGCTTTTTCACATTTAGATCTTTAATCTACCCGGAATTGAATTCCCCCTCTATTGTGTGAGGTAGGATCTAATTTTATAATTTTTCATGAGGATGATCAGTAGTCCCTTCACCATTTAGTAAATAATCCATTTTTCCCCACTGATTTCAAATGCACATGCTGCATATCAACTGTCCATATATGTATGATCTGTACTGGGGCTCTGTGTTCTGTTCCATTGGTCTATCTACTTCTATACCACACTGTCTACATTACTATAGGTTTAAAATCAGTCTTTTTAAAAAATATTTTATTTGTTTATTTTTAGAGAGGGGAAGGGAAGGAGAGAGGGAGAGAAACATCAATGTATGGTTGCCTCTCACCTGCCCAGTACTGGGGACCTGGCCTGCAACCCAGGTATGTGCCCTGACTGGGAATCCAACCAGCAACCTTTCAGTTTGCAGGCCAGTGCTCAATCCACTGGGCCACACCAGCCAGGGCTAAAATCAGTCTTGATATATAGTCCATTGTAGATTCTTGGGCAAATTAGTAACAACTGAAGCATTCCTCCGGGAATAGTATCCTTACAACTGTCAACAGAGTAAAATGGTCAATGGAGACATCTATCACAAAGGCTTACGATAAAGTGATGATGGTGTGAATAGAGAGAAAACACGGAATCTCAAGGTAATTCCAAAGAAAATATTAACAAGGTTTGTTGGTTGATTAGATACAGAGAAATGAGGAGAGAAGAAAGCATAGGGCTTTAAAGATTCAAGCCTACATGACTGTGAGAAACTATGATGAGTTCGTTTTGTTATTTAGTGTTGTAATAACAATGGGGTATATTAGGCAGGGGGTCAAGGTCAGAGACATATAATTGGCCATTGCCTGTATAGAGGTGACCTGTAGGGGTCACGAGGATCTGAGCTTTGGGCATTTTTTGGATTTAGAGGGTGGAAGGAATAAGAGGAAGGGGAGGAAGGGACATCGGAGAGATAGGATAACCAGCACGGTGTGTTATAACCGTAATAACGATATTTTGAATGGATGATGGTGGTTCTGTTGGCTCAACACCTTTGAGTTCCCTCATAGGTATGACTATGCTTTGTTTCCATAGCAATCTTCAAAGTCCCAAGAACAATTCTGGTGTCACTCATGGGGAGCATTTAAAACGTATTCGTTGCTGGACGTAGTGGAGACGCCCCCCCGGTCCGTCGGGTCTCTTGCTGCAGTTCCTCATATTGGCCGCAGGGGGCGGACGCTGCGGCGGCCTGGAAAATCGGTGGGGGCGCGAGGTGCCGCTCTCTCTCGGGTCAGGCTTTCGGCTCCCGGCGCGCGGCGCGGAGATTTTCTTAAAACGACGCGCAGCCGAAGCGTGGGTAGGAAGACACGGGAGGCAGTGTCCTCGGGTCCCCGGCAGTTTGCAGCCCCACTGAGACCGGAGGCCGCCTGGATGGAGCCGCCGCTCCCAGCCGGAGCCCAGCCCCTCGCAGTATCCGCCAGAGAGAAGGGGGAGGGGAGGCCGCGGAGGGCCGGGGTGGGAGATCGGGGTGAGGGGACTGCGGCACCCTGCTGAAGTGGGGAGCCGAATGGTTAAGCCTGGAGGCCGAGCCTAGCCAGGGAGGGGGTCGGCGCTTGAGGCAATGCCTCCGGCACAGGGGAGGGCAGGCAGAGGGGCGGCAGCCTCCCCCAACTCCGTACGGGCACTACGCTTCTCTGGCAGCACTTCTAGTGCAGACCCTTGACTAATGTGCACATACTGTCGAGGGTATGGAGATGAGAGGTCCACTCCAGGAGCCGTGCGTCCTGACCCTAGCCCAGAGGAACGGGCAATATGAGTAAGTAACCGCCTGATTCTCGCAGAGGAGGGGACCCTGCCATTACCTCCCAATCCTAAACCACGAAGAGCCACCCACCCTCCTCACACTGATGCCGCGTGGATAACAGGTTCAGGGCCAGGTGTGAAGTGCGAGTACTCTAACCATGGGGCTTTGTCCTTAACTTCCAAGGCGCTGGATTGCTCCTGACAGTGTGGGCCAGTGGAAGGACTGAATGGGTGGGGAAGCAGGAAGCCTGGGTTCTTAGTTCCTGCCTGCAACTGACATGTGTTGTGTAACCTTGGGCAAGTCAGTAGAGCTCTCTGGGCCTTAGTGTCCTCATCAGTTAAATAAAAACATTAACTGCTTACCTTTGCGGTTGGAACAGAGAAAATAATAAATGTGAAAGTGGTTTAGAAAAAGTAAAAGTGCTATAGAATCACTTCATTGTTAACCTTAACAGAAGTGCCTTTTCTTAACCCCCTTCAACTTGTTGCTCTAGTCTCCCCACCCCTTTAGTCCACTTGCTAGAAGGCATATTCATTAGTTCAGTAATGGTTTAGTGTTGCCCAGTAACTGCCTCATTTATTGACTTGACTGTGAGAAAAAGTCATGAAGTATGCAGAAATGTATACGACATTTGGCATTTTATCTTCGTGTTACCTTTCACTCTGCCTAGCACATAGGAGCTCAGTAAATACTGGTGACTGATGGATCAAAAGATTCTTTTGATAAGCTATCAGTGTAGCTGCTGATCTCACTTCCTTGCCACTAATGCCTCATTTTAAAGGTATCTATGGTGACCGTTACATTTAATAGGTCCCTATATACCCCTGTGTGATCAGGCTGCCTCCCTTGATTGTTCACAGGTGTCTTGACATTAGAGTTTAAAAATTGGTGAGCACTTAAATCCTGCCATCACCTAACATTAGATTCCACCTAAAAACAGTTTTTCTCAGTCCCTGCTTTTAGATGGTCCAGACTCAACCTGTATCTATGATGTCTAATTTTACAGAAGAAATTCCCACTAACCTATCTTGCCCTCTTCTGACACTCTTGCTGCCAGCCTAACTGGACATCAGCTGGTTCTATGAAGTAGCTCTTCCCTAGGTGCTACTTGGTCAGTCCAATTGATGTAAGAAATTCCTATTCTTTTTCCCAGATTGCCTCAAACTCTGGAAGACCAATTTAATGAAAGTCAATTTAACAAGAAAGTGAATTGAAACATGGACTACCACTCCCACTTCCAAAGGCTAGAAAAGGGTGGAGAGATGTGACCCTTGGAAAAATCAGTAAATTGTTTGTGTCTTGGTTTCCCCCTATGTGAAAAACAAAATTATGCAGATTAAATAAAACAGTTACATTGTTGAGATCATCACAGCCCCGGATCTACTCCCTTGGTTCCTTGGTTCCTTGGTTCCGTAGTTTTGGAACTTTGTTCAGCTAATAAGGGAGTGAACAGCTGGCTTTGAGATAAATGTTTCACTCTGTCTGAGCTCTTGTACTAGAAGAACTTTTAAACTTGGCAGTGGTAGCTCTCTTGACTACTTGTGTCTTTCCCACATAAAATCAAATTCTTGCAGTCCATATCTGTATAAGTTATGGGGGTATAGCAACAACTAACACTTAATGGCTTGATCTGTGCCAGCTACTCTTCTAAGCACTTTTCATGAATTAGTTCATTTAACCCCCATGTGAGCAGTACTGTGAAATAATAATATTTTCATCATCATCCTTCTTTTACAGATAGAGAAATTGGACACAGAGGTTAAGTCACTTGCTCACACTTGGGATGAAGAATAGCCAAGATTTAAACCCATGTAACATATCTCAGAAATGCATTGTCTGAGAAGTTTCTTTAGAAATAATTTATTAGAGACACCTGATATTATACCATCTATAACCTTCAAATTCTTACCTCTTGGGTTCCTTCTGTGAATTGGGTGTCCAGAACTTTTTTACTTTTGGCCTATTTTGATCTTTAGTTCTGTAGTTATTGCTGTCAACCATGGAGAAATGTACATGAGAGACTAACACTGCAGTTAAAAAATACGTTTTTTAGAAACGAACATTAATCCTTTTTTTTTCCCAAGGAAAATAGATTATGATGCAACCTGCTATTTCATCTTTAACTTTCCTTGAACAAATCAAAGTATTTCCTAGGGATAATGCTGAAAAATCCACATTTACAATTTGTCACTCTGTTCTGTTTGACAACTACCAAATTCTTGTTTCCGTTGTTTCTACTCCTCTGCCTCTGGACCACCAGTGTGTTCTATATGAGTTTTTGTTTGTGTTTGTTGAGATCATACAATATTTGTCTTGCTCTGCCTGATTAATTCTACTTAGCGTAATGCCTTCAAGTCCATCCATGTTGCCTGTTGTGTGATGGTTTTTAACAACACATTCCAGTTGTCTTACTGCTAATGTTTAACACCATTTCTAGTCTAGTTACTTTGAGATTACATTGGTATGTGTTCATTTGCCTGAAAATAAGTTCTTCTTCCTTGACCCTTGCTTTGTCAGCCTTTTTTTATTCATAAAATTTACTTGTTTATTTAGTTTTTCTAGTTTGCTCATATTTCATGTTAATGTTCTCTATTTTCAAATTGAAACTTCTTTAAATTTAAAACTAGGTTGTTTTTATTTAAAATGGGTAAAAATTACAACAGTACCAATAATAATGTTTTCCTTATATTAGAGTAACAATATATTGGGACATTTGCTAAACTTTTTCTTTGTTTTTTATTTTTATTTTTATTTTATTTTAATTGTTCAAGTACAGTTTTCTGCCTTTTATTCCCATCCCAGCCCTCCCCTCCTCCCTCCCATTTCCACCCCCTCTTGTTTTTGTCCATGTGTCCTTTATACTTGTTCCTGCAAACCCTTCCTCTTTTCCCCTGAAATTCCCTCCCCTCTCCCTTCTGGTCACTGTCAGCCTGTTCTGTATTTCAGTGTCTTTGGTTATATTTTGCTTGTTTCTTTGTTTTGTTGATTAGGTTCCTGTTAAAGGTGAGATCATATGGTATTTGTCAGCCTTTATCTAGTTTCTGGTCTCCATCTGGGTTTTTAAGACTCTCTGCTCAACTCATGAACTTTGTAGATTGAAAGAATGCCATATTCCCCTAGTCACCTTAAAATACAAACCCCTACAAATTAGGATCAGAGCAGAAAGACAGCATTATTTTTCTTAGGTTACTTCCCTTAGTTCTGTCTAAGCCATTTCTTTAGGTTATCTCCTTAAAAGTTAACACATTTGAAAAACTTCATAGAACTGAAACAAGTTCCCGCAAAGATAACAAAACAAATCAAACCCTTCAAAACAATGCCATTTTTAATGTCAAAAGTTGAACAGTTAAATTTAGAAATTCATCTGTTTATAGCTTAATCTAGTTGTTTTATGCAACCAATATTTATGTATTAGGCAGAAGGCAAAAGTGAGTATGCTAGGATCCTTGCTTTCAAGGACCTCACATCAATTTGGGAGATAAATATAACTATAATGGAGTGTGTAAGTGCTCTATTTCAGGGGCAAGCAAAGGAGGGGGCAAGGCCTCTGACTCTGCTTGGGGGTGTTGAGGGGAACATCACACAAGAGGTAATATTTGAGTCGGGTCTCAATAAGGTGAATGTTCCTGGCAAAAAGAACCCCCTGAGGAGTTAGATTTGGAGGAGGCAGGGGTGTATTCAGAATGGCCATTTACCAGTAGGTTATACCTTGATTCTGAGCTACAACAGATAAATAGTAAATGAAAATTAATATTTAAGAAATACATAAGAATTTAGAAGTCTCACATTTTATGCTGGAGGGCCAAGCTTTTCAATCATGTTTACCTAGAACTGCCAGCACGAAGCTGGAAAAGCAGAGTAAAAACAAGGGATATAGAGACAGTCTGGTGGTATCTTCTACTTTGTTGGTCACTGGGGTTATTTGGACCAATCCACCTGTCTGGGCACCTCCTCTTAGTCCTCCATGAACCTGAATTGTTTGAAGAGATAGAACCATTTTTTTGGTCAGAGCCATGGAGATATTGGAAAGCTAATTTACGAAATTTCTCATTGATTTGTTCTACAAACTCGAGTGATTGCTAGGTGCTAGGCACTGTGCTAGGTGCTAGAAATACTGTGGTAAAAATATAGCCATAGTCATTGTCCTCATGGAGTTCACACCCAGCTGTTAGTTCTTCACTCTGGTGTGCATACTCTGAAGGTGAATGTGCTGTCATTCATGCTCCTGAGATTGTAAGTTCTTCTCAGGACATAGACTGTTCTGCGTTCTGTATGGCACCAGTGTAGGTATTTAGACGTTGATCATGACTACTATCTTTCTAGACCTAGAGCAATATCTAGCTGTCATGATGCTCAGATCCAGGGGACAAGTTACAGCAAGCCTGATCAATACAGACTAGATTTTTGTAACAACACAGTAGTGTATTTTGTTGTTAAATGTTCGGATTTTTCAGTAGCTATTCGTTGATGCGTTCTTCTGTTTCCTAGGTTAATAATCCAGTTGCACGCGAAGGAACAACTTGTTCAAGATATCATTCCTATAAATAGCCACTTTAAATGTGTTCAAGGTACTAGCTTTAATTGCCTAGCTAGTTTTATAATGTTTTTCAATGGTCATTATTGCCTTGTATAACACCGTACATATTTAAATTTGTCACTGTAAAATGAAACATGTCGCTCTTTGCATAAATCTACCATTGAGAAGATGATAAATGCATTGTCTGAGAGAGCTGAAGGGTTATATTGAAAAAAATATAAATATAAATAATATAAATATATATATATATTTTTTTTTTCTCAACTGCTTCCCTGACTGGGGGTTAGAAATGTATGTAGCCTGTTACCTATGTAGGTAATCTTTTATGCTGTCTGACTTGTATGTGGATTTAAATGACATTCTTGGGTTTAACTGATACACTGCTCATTGTAAAGTATCAATGATACTTTGATACTGATTGGATTCACACACATTCAGCACTTTATCCCCTTGCTGTCTGAAATTAAAACATTTGGCAATATGCCTTGAAATATCATAATACTGTATACTCAGTTGTGCTGATTCTCAAACCTTGGCGGTGGTAAATCATAAGAAAAACGACTCAGGGGAGGATGTATTTGGCTTTTTGCCCTCAAATTTAGAGAGGGAGAACAGAACATCTGTTGTTTCATCTGCTACAATGAGAATCAAAAAGTTGGGAGGACTGTGTAGGAGGTGTTGCTTCTGTCATCTCACATTGCTCTCAAAAGGAAATCGATTACTAGAGAACAAATGCATTATGTTTCCAGTGGGTGCATTGGCTTCATCAGAAAGAAGCATTCTGTATCAGCTGTAGCTCCTTGGGAAACTTGAATTCTACCTTGCAAGGGTTCTTTCTTACACTGCATTGAATTTTTTTTTATCACAAAAGTGATATATGTATTATAAAAACTTTGGAAAGAACAGAAAAATATGAAACAAAGTAAACTCCCATCCTTTAGAGATAAACACGTAATATTTTCCCTTTTCCTACACATAGAACTTTTTACAGTGGGTGGGACTCAAACTGTATGTGTTTTTTTGTCTGTTCCTCAAGCCATCATATGATGAGTGCTTTTCCATGCCATTAATAGCTGTATAGTATTCCGTTGTCTGGATGACCCATAATGTAATTATTTCTCTGTGTTTGACATTTGGGTTTTTTTTTTCTGCTAGTGTGAATAGTAATGTGATAAACTCTGTACATCAATCATCCTACATATTACTTATTTCCTTAGGATTTATTCTCATAAGTAGAAATACTAAGTGGGTATGACTTTTTAAGAGAGCATGTAGTAAGAACTGAAAATACCTGCAATGAATGGCATCCACATTGTATAGAATAGAAGAATGAAGTCCTAGCCATTCAGTTTGCCCTGTGTGAGAGAGACACTGAACAAGGCACCTGTATACCTTGCAAGTTGCTGTAGTCACTTCACTTTTCAGGGTGTAGCATCCTTTGTTACATACCCAGCCCTTTACAGAGGGGAAAAGCCAAACACGACTTTATATTAATATGCTATTAACTCTATACCTTTTGGTACTATTTCTATAGGTTCTCTCTGTTTTAAGATTTATTTATTTTTAGAGAGAGGAGAAGGGAAGGAGAAAGAGAGGGAGAGGAACATCGATGTGTGGTTGCCTCTTGTGTGCCCCCCACTGGGGACCTGGCCTGCAACCCAGGCATGTGCCCTGACTGGGAATCACACTGGCGACCCTTTGGCCCATGCTCAATCCACTGAGCTACACTGGCCAGGGCCTTCTAGATTTTATTTCACCATGTTCTCTTTGTATTGTTTTTTTTTTAATAAGAAATACACAGAAGAGTGTGAGACTGGAATCTTGGAAAATATGTGTACTCACAAACAGTAGTTCCCCATAACAAAAGGAACAGCTACCTCAAGTTTTCATATATTTTGTTTCCTGACCTGTGCCTCCATTTTGAAAAGTCTATAAATACTCAGGTTTTAAAGAATTAAAGTTACTAATGAGCAATGGTAAACATATAATAGCTGTGTTCTGGTGCCCCGTTGTCCCTTGCTTCATCATGCTTAGTGAGGGGATTGAGACTTTTAAAATATTAGACAATTTAGGTCCTTACCAGTTTCTTCTGTTGTACCTGAATAAATGGAGCCAAATACACAAAACACATATCTAGGGAGACACTAGAAAAGGCTGAGACTACTCCATATGGCCATAGTAGATCCAGGCTAATCTAAAAGAGTCAGTACCCTAGCCAGGAAGGTCTGGAAAGTGCTGTTGGCCAAATTCAGGGTAGTCAGAGAGGAAGAGATGGATTGGATCTAAACACTAAAGGTAAGGAAGGAAGTCCAGGAGAACCACAGGGGGGAAAGAGGACTCTGAAGTCGGAGACTATGCTTTGCCCCATTTATTATACTTACTTGTTGGGTGTGGGAGGCCTTGCAAGACCTTGCAAGGTATTAGTTATAGCCTGAAGGTAAAGAACTTTGTGCATTCTTTGTTCCTATGTGGGGCAGGGTTAAACTTTCAGAGACTAGATCTGAGTTAAGAAAGTAATTCACCTCTGGGCTTTTTGGGTCACTTCCTTAGCTTCTTACAAGAATTATCTCAAGACATAGATTATGTGAAATTTTGCATGTTATAGTTGGGGGGATTGAAACGTGTCTTCACTTGAATTAACATGTTATGCTCCCTAGTATTGTAATTCCTTGATTTGCGTCGAGGCTTTCCATTTGGTTACTTGTTCAGTGCATTTTTCTTTTAGTTGAATTGCTCATGATCTTTAGTAGTTAGTGTTATTAAAATCATTTTTAAATGTTAAACAAAAAGAAGCAAAGGATTTTTTTTTAATGTGTTCTAAGACCTAGGAGTGGTGATTGAAAGAAGCAGTTATTTAGTTAGGCATATACCGTACTTCTTTCGGTTGTAATGACTGGTTTTCTCTTCCCTGAGCCTGTGTTTTCTTCTTTTCCCTCAGAAGCAGAAGAAAATCTTTTGATTGATATAGCTTCAAACAGTGAGTATCTTTCTGAATGGAGTTGCTTTTCATTCAACAAACATTTACTTGAATACCCGCTATATTTCAGACACCTCTTTGGTGCATTTATCTTGCCATCTCATCCTATATTGTCCATTTTCTTTAGGCAGCCGTACAAATGAGCATTGTTTCACAAAAACATTTAGGCTAAGCTTAAGAAAAAGCAGGTGGCTGGGAAGAATCTTTTAAAAATTTGAAAATATGATCTGCTTTTCTAATGCTGGAAACGTCTTTGAGCTATTGGTATTGTTGCTGTCAGTTAAATCATTGGTATGGAATTGGTAATTGTAGGAAGGGCCAGAAAATGTTTAAAGTACATAAGGATTTTAAGTGTTTTTTGTTGTTTTTTAAACTGTTATGTTTTAAGATTTTTCTTACCTGTTTGTTATTTTTGCATGTTAAATCATAATGTTTTCCTTTATTTGTTATATTACTTTAGAAGAGTCCCTCTTATACCAGGCATATCTTTTTTTTTCTTAAAATAATTTGGGGCTTTTATTTAAGCTGCATCCCCTCAAAGGATCTCTTCATTAGAGAGAACATCATTTTCTCACTGTTTTCATTCTTTCATTTGTATCTGTTTGAAGCAAATCATCATTGACTTTCTGTGCAAGCTGTTCTTTGCTTATCTAATTGTACTCTGTTATGGGGAAGAAAAAATGGACACTGTACAGTTGCCATGGGAAAGAGTACGTGACCACATGAATCTGAATCAAACTGGTTGCCTTATCTTGGTTGAGTCCTTGGGATGAGTGGGCCTTGGATCTTATCTTGGGGCTGTGGATTATACACTTTTGTTTAAACATAGTCCCTGTCCTTGGTACCATTAATTTGCACAGAATAGTTTAGGTGAGCTTTATTCTGCATTGGGTTTTATTATCCTTTGGTCATGGAGTTTGGAAGTCTTAAGGGCTGATCCTGAAAGGCTAAATAAGCTCAGTCACTGGCTTCCATTACTTCTACTGCAGGTATCCAAGAGAGCAAATAATTAAATATCTGTGTCTTCTCATGCTTAGAAGGAAGGCAAAAAGAACACTTAGAAAGCAAAATTTGAGCAAAGGTAGTTTAGCAGTAACTGACATTGCTGCTGAAAGAAGATACTGAAATATCCTGTTCTTGGTGCAGAAAGAAGTATATCATCCAAAGCTGAAAAGTTAAGCTGAACTGTGCCTTATCTCTTATAAACACCTAGTCTGTGGCATTCATTTTGTTGGCCTCTCCTACTAGAAATTAACCATGTGTTGCTCTGTCTAGAGTTCAAGTTACTGGATCTTAGAGTGGAAATAGTTAAGTAAGCATTTGAATAAAATCTTTTTTTATTTCTGCCCTTTTAGTAGTATTTGCACTGAAACCAAATTTCATCTTGATCCTTGGACTTTATATATAAACTTCAGAACACACAGTATGTTGCAGGAGGGGGACCCTGGGTTTATTAGTATAAATACATATGCATCCACAGCTCAGAAGAAAGGTCTGGGTCACTAGCACTTAGATGGTATTTGAAGCCAAGAGAGATGATGTGATTGCATATAGAGCTGTGCTATCGGATACAAGTGTGACTAGTTACATGCGCCTATTTAAGTTAGAAAAAAATTAGAAATGCAGTTCTCAGTTGCACTAGTCACATTTCAAGTGCTCATTAGCCACATGTGGTCATTGGTTACCATGTTGGATGGTGCAGTTATAGAACATGCTCATCATCACAGTAAGTCCAACTGTTATAGAGTGAGAAAAAAGGTTTAGTATTGCACTCTAAGGAACTCTACTTTTTAAAAGTTAAGTAGACATGTAGATACCTCAAAGGGCACTGAAAATTAGTGACCAGAGAGAGAGAGGGAGACAAACTGGATAAATTTGGTGTCATAGAGCTTTTGGAAGAGGTTATTTCAAGGAGTGGTCAACTGTTGATTTCTGTTAGTAGGTCAGATAAGATGACAGAAGAGTACTCATCAGGACAGAGCAATGTGGAGTTTTTTGGTGACCTTAACAAAGCGATTTCAGAGGGATGGTGGGAGCCAGTCATATTGGAGTGAATTAAAGAGAGAAATGGGAGATGAGAAGTTGCAACTTTGGTTTTTTGAAGGAGCTTGACTGTGGAGGGGAACATAGATACAGCCTAGAGTCAGAGGGAAATGTGGGGTCCAGGGAAGTATTTTTGTTTTTTAAATATGGAGGATTGAAAACATGATTTAATTTAATGCTGATGGGAAGTAGCCTATGAAAGGGACAGGTTAAAAATATTGGGGGCAGGTGTCTAGAAGTGATTGTGAGTGTGAGATTCCTGTGAGAATCAGAGGGGTTGTAATTCAAAGGAAATGTGGCCTTTCCTAGCAGTACTTTTTTCTTCCTCGTATCAGAAGAGAATGGAGAAGATGAGTGCAAATACAGGTAGGTTTCTATGTCATCACCTCTGTTTTCTCCAAAGTAGGAGGTGAACTAATCAGCTTGGAATGAGAGGGCTTGCGAAGAGGGGATTGCTAAGTTGAGGATAAATGAACAGATATAAAGTAGTTGTTCTAGATAGTAGTAGGACACTAGTTGAGTATGGAAACTTAGATTTGCTCCTGATCAGAGTGCCCAGTTGAGGCTAGCAATCAATTTATAATGGTGTGCATGTGCATGTGTGTGTGTGTGCTACTCCCTCTGGTTGCTCAGATATAAGAGAGGAAAGGTAGTTGGATTTCTGGGGTTTGGCGGTTAGCCAGGTAGGTGCTGTGGGAGAACAGAATGATGAGGTAGTTCTGGGTTTTTGGAACAGCATAATGATGGCATCTGTTTGGCAAAAAGGGAAGTGAAAGCAGAAGGGAGTGTGTGAGTGGGTGCTGAGAAAGTGGAGGGATCAATGGGCTGGAGATTCCTATAGGAGCAAGTAAGCTAGAAGGCATAAAAGGTCAGAGTGGCATATTTGAATTAGAGATTTATGAGGCGGTGGTGTTTCTAGGATGAAAAGGTCCAGGCTGTAACTAAGGAAGTCCCAGTAGGGACTGAGGGAGTGGTTGGCCGAGATAGAGCAGCAAGGCCATTGGATAAGGAAGTTGAAGGGATTGGTTGTGTTTTCTGAGATAATTTTGAAGGGACACAAGATCAGCGCAGAAGTTGGAGTGGAGAGGAAGTCTTATGAGTCCGGTATTGAACACTGGATTCAGAAGTTTCCAGGAAGATGGTAAATGATCTCATGGCATAAAGAAGGAAGGAAGCTGGTATAGCCCAGTGGGTAAGCCTCAAAGGGGATGGGATTTTTCCTGAGGGAAGAGAAGGAATGGTCTAGAGATGGCATCCACAAAGGGTGTGGGAGTCTCTGTTTTAGAGGGCTACAGCGGGTGTGCTGCTCTCGGGGGCCAGCCAGTTTGCAGGTGACTCTGATATTCAATCTCGATGCACATAGAGTCACTCAGGGAGTAATTTAAGAACTACCAGTGTTTGGGCTTCACCCCCAGAGATTCTGTTTTATTGGCCTGGGGTGGGGCCCAAGCATCACTAGTTTCTAAAAGTGCCTCTGATACTTCTAATGCAGTCATAGTTGGGGACCACTGAGAGCTGCAGGGAATGTTGAGAAAAGTTGAGGTTCTAGGAGTGTTTGCCGATCACAAAGAATCCAGAGGGTTTTGGAAGGGAGCCAGGTAAAAGGTAGGGTGGTGGGGTAATTTGTCCACTTGCTCATGGTGAGAGAACATCTAGTGTTATTTTGTAAGCAATTTCTGGAATCTTATGTCCATTAAATGGGCTAATTTATTTTTTATCTGTGCTAAAATATATCTTTCAAGGATTGTGGGAGAGAGACTATGTGTTCTTGTTCTGTTTCTATCAGATTGAAACTTCTCTTTTATTTATTTTTTTTACTGCTTTTAACATAAATTAGCTGAGAAAGAAAGGTCTACTCATGCCCTGAAGGAGTTTTTCCCTGTATCTTAAGGCTGTTCTTAATTGGCCACCTTTAGTCCTATGCCCTCTTTTTTTTTTCCTCCTTACAGCAGCATCGTCATTTCTTTTCTTATTTTTGATCCATTTGGGTGCCTTCTTTTCCATTTATTTCTCTATTTTTCTCTCTTTTCTGATCACTTAATCTATGGAGATAGAAACTTAAGGAAATGCAAAGGGAAAAAAGAGAATCAAAGGTTCAGCAGTGGGTTTCCACCATAAGAAACTAGGATTTTCATTTCATTTTCTCATCTCTCTGTTATTTACAAGTGTGAGAGTCCAGTTAGATAGTCATTATTAAATGTCTTCTGTCTGTGAAGGCTGTCATCATGCCATGCGCTGGCAAAGTGACCAGCCATCTCTGTTTGCCTGGGACTTTCCTGGTATTAACTTTGAAAGCTCTGAGTCGTGAGAAGCCCCTCAGTCACAGACAATCCCCGGAGACCATCAGCAGTGCTGTGCTGGATACCCCGTATGTGTGCGCTGCCCTTTGCTCTCAAGGAGTTTATAGTTTCCAGGAGCATAAGAAAGCAGTGCATGTGATAAATCAGTTAAAATAAAAATGTAAACAGGGACATAGATTTCCTAGATCATCATATCCAGATGATTGATATAGACAATAACTATAGGGCATCACAAGAAGGGAGCTAGTAGGTTGTATACACAAGAAACTAAAGTCCTAGATAACTTTGCTTGTACTTAGAGCATTTTCCAATTGGTTGTGCTTGAACCAGACTGCTCTTGGACGTAGGTCATTATATTGTCTTTGTAAGTTTATTTAAGACATACATATTTCACTAATAATAAGGTATACATGCTTCTTTTCATAATAATTCAACTAATCTTGTCATTCTTTTCTTTTTAATTAGCTTGTAAATTTGATTGCCTAAGTACAATCTGCACCTAGGAATGACCATGCTATTTCTTTTGTCCCCATTTTCCCTCATTACTCTCCCCTGCCCTGCCTATCTCCTCCCGCATTCAATCCCCCACATTCTCCCTGTCTGTGGGCCCTTCATACATGTTCTTTGACTTTCCCCTTCTTTCCCCCTGTTATGCCTCTACCCTCGCCCCTCTGGTCGCTGTCAGTTCTTTATTTCTATGTCTCTGGTGATATCTTGCTCGCTTATTTGTTTTGTTGACTAGGTTCTACATATAGGTGAGATCATATGGTATTTGTCTTTCACCACCTGCCTTATTTCACTTAGCATAATGCTCTCCAATTCCATCCATGCTGTCTTGAAGGGTAGGAGTTGCTTCTCTTTCTGCTGTGTAGTATTCCGTTGTGTAAATGTACCACCGTTTCTTTTTAATATTTTTATTTATTTATTTATTTATTTATTTATTTATTTATTTATTTATTTATTTTTAGAGGGCAAGAGAAGGAGAGAAACATCAATGTGTGGTTGCCTCTCACACACCCCCTACTGGGGACTTGGCCTGCAACCTAGGCATATTCCCTGTGTGGGAATTGAACCAGCAGCCCTTTCCTTTGCAGGCCAGGACTCAATCCAGTGAGCCACACCAGCCAGGGCACGTACCAGTTTTATAATCCAACCCTTTACTGGTGGGCAGTTAGGCTATTTCCAGGATTTGGCTATTGTAAATAATGCTGCTAGGAACATTTATTTTCTCTACACTTCAGATATTCTTACTATATGAACTGGATTTGAATGGTAGGAATTTCCAGCTAGGAGATCAGAGGAGAATGGTTGGAAAATTAATCTTTTACTAGAATTTAGAGGTCCTTACATTAACATCTGAGGAATGTATCAAGACATAGGAAACTACGATTTTAATCTGATCATATCACTATATTGAGCTGCTCATTGACACAGTTCACCAGCACCTTAGATTTCCCTCTCTGCTTTGCCCCCCAACCCCACATGACCCCGCTGCCACTACATTGAATCCCTTGATCTTATAGACACACTTCCTGCATTAGAGATCTGGCATATTGGTGATCTGGACATTCTCCTATTAAACTGGTAAGCTGAGAATATAAGCCCAATAAAACAGTGTATTCTATATCTATATGTGTATGGATTTCAATTCTTTTTAGGTGGCTGCAAAATTCGCGTTCAGGGAGACTGGACTAGAGAGCGCCGCTTTGAAATCTTTGATGAGGAACACTGTTTGAAGTTCCTGTCACAGGTCCATACTGCTCAGGAAGGTAACACAGGAAGCAGCAGTTTTCTTTCTACTATTTGAATGGGAGTGACATTCTGACATGCCGATAGAGAAGCAAGCAGCCACGCACAAAGTGCCTCACACCATGAGCCTTGAGAGCTGATTTTTTCAAAATCAGGAATGAACCCGGGGATGGGTTAGGGAACAAGTCTATTCAGCTTGAAGGATACTGAGCCAGTTTCCAGAATCCTCAGTGCCATGACATGACAGCTTACTGCAGACTGTATTCTGCCTTGTGCCCCAGATGATCCCTGAGCTGCCTCCATTTTCATTTTCTTTTTTAAAATGTTTTTACTATTGATTGATTTGAGAGGGAAAGAAACATCGATATGTTGTTCTGTTTATTTATGCATTCATTGGTTGCTTCTTGTATGTGCCCTGACCAGGGATCAAAACTGCAACCTTGGTGTATTGGGATGGCAGTCTAACCAACTGAGTTACGTGGCCAGGGCTGCCTTCATTTTCCTAGTCTCTTCCTTTATATTCAAGAATGCTGCTGGCCCCTAGTTTTGAGCAGTGCTGAGTGAATGGCTTTGGTTATGGTAAATTTCACTCAATGAAGGGCTCCCCAGTTCCTAACTGAGACCCTTATCTCTCCAGTGCAATCACAACTTCTTGTTCCAGAACAAAAGGACTCATCCAGCTGGTACCAGAAATTAGACACTAAGGACAAACCTGTTTTTTCAGGTACTGAAAAGATAACCCCTCAGTTGCATTGATTATTGCAGAGTCAGTAGATTTTATCTGGACAGGTAATATAATGTGGATTAATGTCAGTGTTAGGCATCTCCTATGGAGTACTTTCATGGAGTCCATGCCCACTGTGCGCTCCTCATCCTTTCTGTGGCATGTTAGCTCTCTAGGAGTCAGCTTAGCAGTATGGCTGGAAAAAATGCAGGCTCCAAGGCCAGAGGGCCTTAGTTTGAATCCCAAATTCTACAACTTACTAGTTACAGGACTTTGGTCAAGTTACTCAATGACTCTGAGCTTCCATTTCTTTTTCTGTAACATGGGAAGATTTTTAATGGCACTGACCTCATGGAGTCTTTGTGATAATTAAGTGAGATAATGATATAATCCCTTACTGTCAGCCAGGCATTGTGCTAAGACTTTGATAAATGTTAGTGCTCATTATTTAAGGTTCAAATTAATGTAAGTTACTGTTGTTGTAGTTAATATGTCACTGCTTCAGGGACAGATGTGCTTCTTCCCCCAATGTAAGTTATCACTACCTTTTTGTTTGGTATTTGCCATTGAGCAAGTAGTGATCAAATAAAAACCACTATCCAAAGCAAAGCCCTGTTTGTCCTGGATAGGTTGGATGTTATTGCTACCCCTGCCTCCCTGCCCCCACCCTTTGACGCTGGGTTCTGTGTCCTTCAGGGCTTCTTGGATTCGAGGATAATTTTTCATCTATGAATTTGGACAAGAAAACAAATTCACAAAATCAGCCTGTGGGGATTCATCGGGAACCCCCACCCCCACCCCTTTCAGGGAACAGAATGTAAGTCCTATGTCAAAACATTTCCCATGGAAAAGATTTTTCTATTTTAGGCAGTTTCACTTTTGAATTTCTCATTTATTTGCTAGGCTTCCACGTGACAAAGAAGCTTCTAACAAGGAGCAGCCCAAAGTGACCAACACCATGCGGAAGCTCTTTGTACCGAATACCCAGTCTGGGCAGCGGGAGGGTCTCATCAAACATCTCCTGGCAAAGCGAGAGAAGGACTATGTCAACATTCAGACTTTCAGGTTAGTCTACTGAAGTATAACAGAATATGGCCTTTTGATAATTAGTTTAAATGAGAATCAAAGCATAATAAAAAGGAATGGTCAGCTGGTTCAAGCCCCTGTCTCTATCCAAAGTAGTGCAAATGCTACAATTTCCCTTGGATTTCATAACTACTAATGATACTGTGCCTACTAATGTTTCTGGGAAACCAAGAAACATTTTGGCTAGAGAACCATATCAAGCTCATATGTACTAGAGCAGCAATTTTCATCCTGTGTGCCACAAAAATTTTTAAAACATGAATACCTGACTGTTTAGTCAGGGACACTGACCTCTTTTCCCTTAGATTATCAAATAATAAAAATGACAACAGCCAATTCAACAATAGCCTTCCAGTGTGATTGAAGCAAAATTATACTTATTCTTTGTCAGATTGGCAAAAAGTAAGTTTTTGGTGTCCAGCAGAATTTTAGTTATTAGTTTGTGTGCCATGAGATGAAAAAGGTTGAAAATTGCTGTAGTAGAAAACTGTACCCTAGCGCAGCCCATAAGCAAGTGTATTTATCTATCTGGCCTGTTGATTTTTTTCCCCACCAATATTGGAAAATTAAAGTGCATAATAACCACTAGATCCTAACTTACTTTGGGAGTTAACTAAAGAAAATGTCACCTAATCCTCTTGATGGGGAGGTCTGTCTTAGATTCTTGCATCTCTATTATATTTTTCATGTCACCTTTACTTGTCAGTACCTTCTTTTCTGGACCCAGTGTGTGTGGTGTTGTGTAGCCAGGCATGTATCCCAGTGTACAAAGAAGTAACACTTCTTTGTGATTTGTGAATAGCATGTACCCTTCTATTCCAAGATTCTAGTCCCATCTGCTATCCCATTATGCCTCATTTATTCTAATTCAATCGTAACTACATCCCTATGCTAAAATTTCCAGTTCCTCATATTCCCCATGATGCTTATAATTGTATGTAAACAGTTAAGACAATCAGGAGTTTTTCCTTCTGCTTTCCCCCTTAAATCTATATCTGCCTCAACAGAATTTCCTACACAGATGTCCTTGTAATCCTGAGAGTAAGTTTTCAGATTCAGCTATAGCTCCTTACAGAACATTTATCCATATTAGATATGCTTACAGCATGAAGACACTCTTTCCCTCAGCAAGCTTTCCCTTCAGGTATGAGTTTCAACGGAGTTTAATTAATTTAAATGAAATATGGTAGAGCAAATTAACTTTGTGTTTTTAAAATAAAGACTGTTCCTTTCTGCAGGTTCACCTAATTTAAAACTTAGAGTAAGCATACTGCCTTTGTGTTCTACATGCAGATGGATTTTCTTGAGTGTGACAAAACATTTGAGAAATTATGTTGGCTTATTGCGAATATACTCTTGTATAGGAGTGATCAGAGAATATCTGTTGGTTCATTCTTGACCTTTGTTTTCACATTATTTTTCTGTATTATATATTAGATTTTTTGTTGGAACTTGGAACGTGAATGGCCAGTCTCCAGATAGTGGGTTAGAACCTTGGCTGACCTGTGATTCACATCCTCCTGATATCTACTGCATTGGGTAAAGAACGTGTCTGGAATTTCTTTTTGGCTATATGTTTGGTGTTAGTTTACGTGACATTTTGCTTTCCTTTAAAAAAAAAAGACTATCTGGTAAAAACCTACTGTAGACTGTAAGTGAGAGTTAACTTGTGGGTCAAATTTGTGAGATCAGAAAGGAACAGATACCTAAAATGGTATAAGAAAGCATCTAGTCCCCTTGAAACACATAGAAAATGATATTCTTCACAGAAAGTGAGATGTGGGGTCAATTCTAACGGTGCCTGTTCCTAGGATATATAAGCAAATCTCTACTATTATCTCTTGTGGAGGCTCTTTTGTTTGCATCTTGCATAGTCTATGTATACACTTGTGGGGAATCTTTTGAAACGAAAGCTGCTTGTCCTTACTGATCACCTGGCCAACAGAACAAGTCTGCAAAACCTCTCTACCATTCCTTTTCTCACCTAATGTCTCAAAATGGGGCAGGACATACTCCGAGATAATTATGGGATACATACAGATTTCACCTCTTGCTTCTCAGATTCCAAGAGCTGGACCTGAGCACCGAAGCCTTTTTCTACTTTGATTCCATGAAGGAGCAAGAGTGGTCCATGGCTGTGGAAAGGGCTTTGCATTCCAAAGCCAAGTATAAGAAAGTAAGTCACATTTAATTATTTTTTTAGTATGTGACTAAATAGAACTCCCTAGAATTTATTGTTATGCATACCTTGTTCCAAATGAATTGTATAATTGATTTTTTCCCTTGCATAATACTGGAATAGGGAAGCCTATTCCTTTTTCTACTTATCTCCTAGGAAGAAAAAATTCCCTGAGCTTTATCATCCTATATTTTCATTGCTCAGGGAGCTTTTAGGAGAAAAAAGGAATTTTGTTCTTATAACAATAATTAACTCAAAATAATTACATATAAGGTCACTGATTTGTGCGGTAAGAGTTTAAGGTTGAAATTATTCACTGACATGGTCAGAAATGGAGACTTTACAGAAAAGCAGTTTGAAGCATGTGGGTGCATAGGGTATGTTTCAGAACAGAGCAAGAATACAAATGTTAGGGAATTTAAATGAGTTCCAAACTTGGTTGTAAGTCAGGAGTACAGTTGACTTTAGCCGGGTGGGCCAGTTTATTAGTCTTCAGAGGGCATAAGGTAGAGACTACCAGAAGAGTCATTTTAATTGAAGGGCTACCATGCTGAGACCTTTAAAAGGAGTCACCTGCCCGAGGAACTTTTTATCTGTATCTTCTAACAGTTGGTGTAGATAATTAAAATCTTGATGATGTCATTACTCTCATATAGGTCCCTGGCTGATACATATTTCAGTCATATTTCTAGCTCTAGTTCATAGACTTAAGACAGCCAAAATAAAAAGGACTGATGTTTTCTAAATGTTCATTTCTTAGAAGATTGGAAATCAGAAACTAGGCAGGAGGGCAAAAGGAACAAGCTGGGATAGAGGCTTTCTCTTAGCTATTTGATTTTTTTTAAGATTTATTTATTTATTTTTAGAGAGGAGAAGGGAAGGAGAAAGAGAGAGAGAAATATCAATGTGTGGATGCCTCTCATGTGGCATCTGGCCCGAACCCAGGCATGTGCCCTGACTGGGAATCGAACTGACGACACTTTGGTTCGCAGCCGCGCTCGATCCACTGAGCTATGCCAGCCAGGGCAGCTATTTGATTTTTTAATGCTCCCTACTATAGGCTAAAAAAAGTGATTAAAATAATGGCTCTAGAGCTGAGTGCACTTACTGTCCCCCGAAGACTTTTAACTCTTACTGGTCAGAGCCATATTAGAGCTTCCTTAGAGAAATTTTATTTCCTGCTTTATGGGGCTCACTGGGAAATTAGCTGATTTGGATTCAGATTTAGCCATTTGCTATGTCTTCTTGGTGGAAAATTAGTTGTGGGAAGTTAGATATGTGGTATCTAAAAAGAGGGGTATTAACATGAACCTTTTCTAACTCCCTGGATCTCATAGGTCCAGCTAGTTCGCCTAGTTGGGATGATGCTCCTGATATTTGCCAGAAAGGATCAGTGGCAGTATATCCAGGATGTTGCTACAGAAACAGTTGGAACTGGAATCATGGGGAAAATGGTGAGTTCCTTTGGGAATGAACTTGATTATTATTATTTATGTCCATGTGAGATTCGATTACTGTCTGTGTCTTTGTACTAACTGAGTAATTGCTCTTGCCAACAGGGAAACAAAGGTGGGGTAGCTGTGAGATTTGTGTTTCACAACACTACATTTTGTATTGTCAATTCCCACCTGGCTGCGCATGTGGAGGACTTTGAGAGAAGGAATCAAGATTATAAGGACATTTGTGCACGAATGAGTTTTGTGGTCCCAAATCAGACCCTCCCGCAGCTGAACATTATGAAACATGAGTAAGTGGTTAAGTCACCTTTAGCCTTTGAATAGTGGGGCTGAGAAAAGAATAAACAGGTGAGAAACTGTAGAACAGGGGTGTCAAACTCATTTTCACTGGGGGCCACATCAGCCTCGTGGTTGCCTTCAAAGGGCCAAATGTAATTTTAGGACTGTATAAACGTAACTGTGCCTTAACAGTTAAGTGAGAGCTCGGCGCTGCCACGAGGTAGAAACAAAATACTGGGCTGGATAAAACAAGGTGGAGGGCCAGATTCAGTCCACAGGCCTTGTGTTTGCCACCTGTGCTGTAGAACCATGAAGAGTAAGGGATTTCCATTTAGGGATGGGGTTACAAAGAAGAGAGGGTTGGAGGAGTAGCAGATTCATTGAGGCAGAGAGATTAAATTTGTTATCAGAGGAAAGGTTAGTTCTAGAGGATATCTAGAGTAAAGCAGGAGGGGTCTGTCAATTGGAGTCTGTTTTCAGTGTATTTTTAAAGTATAAAATAGAAATGTTTGTTATGAATTGTAATGAGATAAAATTAAAAGTAAAAGTCCCTGATTTCTTATCCTCTGCTCTTCCCAGCCAATCCCTCTCTGCAAAGGAATCCACTGCTAACAGTTTGGTGTCTATCCTAGGTCTGTGCTGTCCAGCATGGCAGCCAGTAGCCATGGGTAGCTGGGGCACTGAAAAGCAGCTAGGCCAAACTGAGATGTGCTGTGAGCATCAACTGTATAGTGAATTCAGAGACTTGGGAAAACATGTGAAATATCTAAAATTTTTAGTATTGATTACATGTTGAAATGATAATAATTGGATATATTGAGTTAAATTTATTGTTTAAGTTATTTTCACTTGTTCCTTTTACTTTTTAATTGCAGCTACTAGAAAACAGAAAGTTACATTTGTGATGTGCTTTGTATTTCTTTTGAATAGTAATATTCTAGACTTTTCTGTATGCACATATACACACACACATACTTGTTATATGGGGCTGTATTATCCTTTTTATTATAGATCTATTTTCAAGCCAGTATATGTAGATCTACATTATTCTTTTAATAGCTGTAAATCATTAAGAATAGGGATGGTGGAGATTTAAAGACGCCAATGGATCAATATGAGAGAAAGGTTAGTGAAGAATGGGACTTAACAAGGATAGAAGCAGAAATCAATTGAGGGGAATGGGTTGGGTGGTAGAAAATGATTTTTTGTAAAGAAATTAATACTGGTGATTGAAATTCTGAAAAGGCAGTGTGGTTTAGAATAAGTGATTTGAGATGGGAATTATAGGAAAACAAAACATAATTTCGGGGTATTAGAATCAGTAGAGTAGGGTAATTGAGGAAAGAGTGGGGAAGGGGAGTGATGTTGGCCTGCTTCCATATTGTGTCAGCAATTAGGTACATAGGGAATTCTGCTTCACAGTGGTAATGTCAAAGCCTTGACATTAATGGTCATAAAGTTGCCCTGAAGTTCCATAAATTTATTTCCCCAGGATTCCAGAAATTTCGTATTACACTTGAGATTGGCAAAGAGACTCATTCACTGTTTGAGATAGCTCATAGGAGAATTTGTTTTGGTGTGGTAATTTCAGGGTCTTCCCTGTGGGGTTCTCAGTACATCTAGGAGCCTGTTGGTGTGATTGGGAGCCTGAGTATCATGGGAGCCTGTAGATCCCAGTGTATTGCAGCCTCCTTTCTGCCTGGGATTTGGAGTGCAGGACTGGGGCAGGGGTAGACAGATTGGCCACAGCACAGAGCCGTAGACCCACTTTTCCTAGTGAACCCTGCCTGGGAGAGGTGTTGTTTAGACCATGCAGACTTCAGTGGAGAGTCTGCAGAATGTCAGGGCTCATAGAGGCAGAACACGTTCAGATTTGCTTCCTCTAGAGACCTGGCAAGCAGCCAGGCAAAAGTTTGAAGCTAGTCCAGCAAATAAACTACATACTTTTCTCAGGCAGTTAACTCCTTGGCTTCTGAATCCCATATGTATACTGTATTATTTCCCCATGTTTGTTCTTCATGTTTACTGTGCCTATCCTCCCACCTATTTTTAAATCCCTAGTCCCTTTCAGGTGTTGATAGTCCTTGCCTCCAAAGGATAGTTACAGGTTCCACCCCTGGTGGGAGAGTGATAAACAAATCATTATCAGTAATCTACCCTTTTTTTCTTTTCTCATTCTGTGATTGATTTTTGTGCTAATTGTGGCTACTTCCTTCCATATATTTCTTGATACTCAGTGTTGTCATCTGGTTGGGCGATTTGAACTATAGACTTTGCATGCCTGATGCCAGTGAAGTGAAGAGTCTTATCCACAAGAATGATCTTCAGAGACTCCTGAAATTTGACCAGGTAAGTACATTTTCATTTTGTAGGTACTTTCCTAGATAGCAGATGAATTGTTAGGTTTATGACATAGATGTGTGGGAGGTGTGCCTTACTCTAGGAATAGATGGAAAGGTCTCACTGTGTTGGGAAACAGTATGACTAAGTGACGCGGCGAATACACACAAGGCTGGCACTACTTTTATTAAGTACTTAGATGGCAGGAGAGGAGGTAGTGTTAGTGATAAAAAGTAAATATCAAGTTTATTCATTAAGTGTTTGTCAAGAAGAGATTTGTGTCAGTGAGTTCAACGATGGGTGGAATGAATTGGAGAACACTTCCTAGAGGAAGTGGGCCTTCAGCCATGTTCATGTGGTTTGGCAGATGGAACAGGGAAAGCTGCTCTATGATTATTTGGCAGGCTCAGCAACAGCTTGGAGGTAAAAGAGAGGCCCTGTGAGGGGATTGGGAAGCACACAAAAAGTTTGTCTGGGACAAATAACAGACTGGTTTAATGGGAACTGATTGAGAAGTTGGAGCAAGCTAGGTTATAGATGTTCAAACCTGCGGGGAAAGCATTGACTTGATTAACATTTCTGTGGAGCTTGATATTCGGGGACCTAGTTTTCTGTAAATTTACCTGAACCTAGCACGTGACTTGAATTTTTGCTTCACCTTATGGATACGGGATGCTGAAAGTCAATGCTTCTTATTAAGGAAAGAAAATATTTCAACTTGATTTGAATGTCTTTAAATCCTTATGGGAGACTTTTGAGCTTCTCATATTGTCAAATTTCAGGTGTTTTGCAATAGAATAGGTTTTTTTAGTGAGCCTTTCTTGCCTGTGTCTTCCTTCACACCGAGGTTGGATGGTGAATTTCTGTCCATGGCTTCCTCTATTCTCAGTCCAAAGTAGGTACACTTGGAATAAATTGTTAGTCTTATGTAATTCTGGTAAAATATTTGAGTGAGGAAAACTTTCAAATCAATCTGTAGCTATTCACTGAATTTGACTTTTGGAATTATCCGTTCAACTTTTGTGTGTGTGTGTTTAATAAAATTGTACTAGATGGTTCTTGTCCACCTTTAGGGAATTTAGGATTATTCAGATTTCATTTTTCCATTTTCCTTGATTGCTATTACTAATAAATAATTAGCAGTGTGCTCATAATGAGCATCCTATCTATTGGTGAGTTCGGGTGATATAGAAATGGCATAATTTAATTTACAAAGTACAGAATTTTTTTGTATATCTGACAGTTGCAAAGGTTATTATGGAACTAGCTACTTAGAAATGGCTGATCATTACATTAAGGGTGCTACCCCGGTAACTTGATACTTCTTTCTACTTCTAGCTAAATATTCAACGCACACAGAAAAAAGCTTTTGTTGACTTCACTGAAGGGGAAATCAAGTTTATCCCCACTTATAAGTATGACTCTAAAACAGACCGATGGGATTCCAGGTAAAGTAGCAAGAACCTTCTCGTGGAGTAGAGTAAGGCCTGATCTTTTTCTGTCCCTCCATCTCAGAGAAGGGCTAGGAACTTTTTAGATCATGCCAGAAGCAGAAATAAAAGACTCGATGGCTCACTGCTGTTACAGAAAAAAAAGGTATTCATGTGTACTCAAAGGCAAGCATATGTTTAAAAGGCATAATTTCTACATCAGGGCTGTTGAATTTTTATAGGCTGTTTGCAGTACGTCATTCCTGTCACCCCAGCAGACTTGCGTACATTTTGACCTTCGTGATCTTGCCCCTACTTCCTTACCTATTGCCCTGTTCCAACTGTTTTTTTTCTAAACTATTTCTTAACTATTTGACTCGAGGCACCAGAAGATGAAAACAAAGAGCCATGAAAGTTCTTGAAGCACAGTGGTTCTCAATCCCTAATACACACTAGGGTCTTTTAGGGACTTTGAAAAATACTGATGCCTGGGCCCAGCATCTGCAGTTGCCAGAGAACTCTAAGACCCACTGTCTGGGGTGGCCCTTTGATTTCCTAATTACCCCCAGTACTGTGCCATTGCTCCATTTCTGGTAACTATTTGTCTTCCACTTATGGTCTCTTTCTTTGTTCCCTGTGGTTCCCTGGCTGGCTGAGCCCAGAAGCTTGCAAGAGAGAATCCCTGGGCATATTTAGCTTCTTTACACTCAGAGCACTAGGATGGGGTGGAAGGAGTCTGTGGTCCACGGGAGCTGGTCAGAAAGTGAAAAGTGACACTGACAGAAGATCTCTACCCTTGGCCTTGTTTCTTCCACTCACCTGACTTGCGAGTCAATTGTAGAGCTGCTGATAACTTATTTGTGTCACCTTCTGGGTAAGGTGTACAAGGCATTGCTTATTTTAACAGAATACTAAGTGGGCTTTTTGCCAACGCTTGCTATTCTGTGGGCTCTTAACGTGTTCAGACCTCTGTGCTTAGGTGTTAGTTCATTTCTATTAGAAGAATTTACACTTGCCCATAAAAGTTCAAGTTTAAAGGAGAAATCTAATTACTTATCTCCAGAGATTAAGCCCAGGCTAGGAAAATAGGATTGGATTTTTGGATTTTATTAGTTGTCTGGCTGTTGTGAAGTATCATTACAGTTTATAGAACAAAGGAAGAGGACATGTTCTGAATATAATTCTGACCTGAGGATATTTAAGAAGGTACTATCACACTTTCCCCCAGGACAGTGTTGTTGAAGATGTAATCCTAACTTTAAGAGACCTATTTATTTCATTAGATGAGTGTTCATTGAACACCTATTTTGCAATAGATACTGTGCTAAGGGCTGGGAATTCAGTGGCAAACAAGCAGACACAGTTCCTTCACAGAGCTTGCGGTATAGTAGGGAATATATCTGGGTTGTTAAGGAAGGAGAGGTGTATAACAAGAGGGCCTAACCCAGGTTTGAACCAGTGTGGCAGGTATTACATTCTTGCATGGTATGTTCTCATTATAATTCCTTTCTTTATTTGCAGTGGGAAATGTCGGGTTCCAGCCTGGTGTGACCGAATTCTTTGGAGAGGAACAAATGTTAATCAGCTTCATTACCGGAGTCACATGGAGCTGAAAACCAGTGACCACAAGCCTGTTAGCGCCCTCTTCCATATTGGGGTAAACACTTGTTTTTTCATTCATTTGTTTGTGTGTTAAGTATCTATTCTTAGGACATTATTTAAACTCAGAATAGATCAACAATTCCCTGAGTCATAAATGTTTCCATAACCAAACAGTCATTTGCTGCATCAAGAAGTTAGTGCCCTCAGCCCTCCTAAATGCTGTGTCTGTGGCTCCTAAGTGACACAGATGTTTCTCATGCTACATAATGGCTCGGTAGCAACCTTAGCCTCCTAAAGTCCTTATACTTAAAAAAGAGAGGCTAAGTTTTGCACAAGTGGCAAACACAAGGCCTGTGGGCCGAATCCAGCCCTCCACCTTGTTTTATCCAGGCCCGCACCTTGTTTCTACCTGGCAGCAACGTCAAGCACCTTGCCCCTAGTTAAGGAGTAGTCATATTTATACAGTCCTAAAATTACATTCAGCCCTTTGAAAGCAACTGTGAGGATGATGTGGGCCCCGGTGAAAATGAGTTTGACACCCCTGTTTAAAGGATGGGTAGCTTTTCATCAGATAAATAGTAAAGAGCCGAAGTACCAGGAGAGAGATTCCAGATGGAGGGGTGGGAACAGCAAGAGCAAAAAGCACAGACTGGTCAGAATACAACCAATATTGAGTATACCTTAAGAAGCATATTGTCAGCCCTACAGTGAAGTCTTCCCATCCAGGAACACAGGTTTTTATGTTTTTCTTTAACTCCGTTGTATCCTGGGCTGGATTAATGGTCAGTTAGGGTTTTTTTGTTGTTGTTTGTTTGAGTCTCTTGTGAGGAAAGTTTTTGTTTTCATGTTTATATTTTAGCTGTTTGTTATTAGTATGCAGGTTCTATCTTGGGATCATGTTGATTTATTGCAGCCAGTACATTTAGATTATTTCTTGTAGATTTTCCAGACCTGTGGTCTTGTAATCTGTCAGAATCTATATAGTGCAGTACTTGATAGGGTGGGCTTTAGAGTTAGACTGCTTAGACTTGTGACCCAGCTCAACCATTTTCTGTGTAACCATGGAAAATTTGTGTAACATTCCTGTGCCTCAGTTTTCTCCTCTACGAAATGGAGACAAAAGGTACCTACTTATGAAGGTTAGTGAGGTTAAGACATGCTAACTTTTATTGAGGCACTCATGATTTGACTTTTGCAAATTTTGAAATTTTAAAATAATAGTGACTAATAATAATAAATGTTCCTCAAATATAGGTAGTATGTGCCAGGGACTGTGCAAGGCAATTCACACACATCTCACTTACTCCTTCCAACAGTGCTTTGAGTTAAATATTTCTCATTTAACAGATGAGCAAATGGAGAACCAATGCATTTAAATAGCTTCTTTAAGAGCATTCAGCTAGAAGAATTGCTGAGATTCAAATCTTAAGTCTCTTTAACTCCTAGGCCTTACAGATGCTCTTTCTCCTACTGCCACAATGCTTCTATAGTTCCAAAGAACTTACTGACTAGATAGGCCTTCAGATATGTTTGTATTTCTTTTCAGAACTTTGGACTATTTGGAATACTGCATACATATTAATACAGAGCTCCCAGCAGGATATTTAATTTTTTCCATGCTTTCTGTGTATTTTATATATCTTTAATAAAGGTCAATTTTTCTAGCTTTTAATTCTTTTTAAATTACACAGGAATTCCAAAGTGCTTTCTCTTTAAACTTAAAAATATTTAAGCAAAATTTACAGGTAAGTCTGAAGTTTTTTAGTTCCTGTTCTATCACCTGATTCCCACCTTTGCCCAAACCCCTAATTCCCAGCTAGGCGAACTACTAGACCAGCATTGTCTAATAGGTCTTTCCATGATGGTAGAAATGTTGTAGATCTCTCTTATCCACTACAGTAGCTACTACCTGCAGGTAGCTGTTGATCACTTGAAGTGTGGCCAGCATGACTTAGAGAACTGAATTTTCAGTTCTGTTTACTGTGAAGTAATTTAAAGGTCCCTATGTGGCTACTGGCTATCATATTGGACACAGTTCCAGACCTTTGCATATACTTTTCTCTTTACCCACAGATAATATAGTATTGTTTGGTACGTTGGTGTGTATATATCATAAAGGGTCTCATACTGTATGTGTTGGTCTGCAACTTTTTAAAAAAAATTCAGTGGTGTGTTTTGGAGAGCTATCCTTTATTATATAAATATCTAGTTCATTGTACTTTTTTCTTAATTCCAAATTTTGTGAATAATTTTCTTTTTTGCCCTGGCTGGCTGTCATAGCTCAGTAGATTGAGCTTGGGCCTGCTAACCAAAGAGTCGCTGGTTCGATTCCCAGTCAGGGCACATGCTGGGGCTGCAGGCCAGGTCCCCAGTAGGGGGCGCACAGGAGGCAAGCACACATTGATGTTTCTCTCCCTCTCTTTCTCCTTCCCTTCCCCTCTCTCTAAAAGTAAATAAATAAATATTTTAAAAAGTATTTTAAAACATTAAAAAATTAATTTCCTTTTCTGAAATGGATTTATCAGGTGGTGGCAGTCTATCATGTTTTCCCTTCATTGTCTTTAATGTGCCATTAAACGCTGTGATCATGATAACCCACTGAGAAAGCTTTGATTTTTATTGAATAAACCATCCCATATTTTGGATTCTTAGGCATGCTATGATTAGAGGCTTCAAAAAACCACATTATAATTTTACCGCCATTGGCATCAGTGACTGTTAACAGAGGGACCAAGTGCTCAGTGGCTGATTAACTTCAGAGGACTTGCTCTGCACTTTCTGAAACTAAGCTGAGATAGGGTTCCCACTCTTGCACTTGGTAATGGGATCTGTTGCATTGGCTCTCAGACTTCGGTGGATAGAAGAATTACCTGTAGAGCTTTTTAGATGCAGGTGCATGGACCCCAGCCCTGGAGATTTTTATCAGTAGCCTGAGGTATCTGCATTTTTAAGACCTACCTGAGTTGATCCTGTTGCACATGGGGTATTTTGGAAAGGGTCTTACACTAGAAGTTCAGGTATCACCTCTGGTACTAACTGCGGTGGTAAGCAGCTCAGTTGATCTATTAGTATTTTGAGGTTCTCAACTATCAGAATAAGAATCTGCCCTGGCTGGTGTAGCTCGGTGGATTGGGTGAGGGTATGTGAACCAAAGGGTCACTGGTTCAACTCCCAGTCAGGGCACATGCCTGGGTTGCAGGCCAGTCCCCAGTAGGGGATGTGTGACAGGCAGCCACACATTGATATTTCTTTCCCACTTTTAAAAACAAACAAATAAACAACAAAAACAAAAAGAGCAACAATCTTTGCTTTAGTTGCCTCACAGGTGATTGTGAATATAAGATGACACATGTAAAATAGTTTTTGAAATAAAAAGTAGTAAAGTTTTATAAAAGTATTAAAAAAATAACATTCCTCTTAAGGTTACAGTGTACGTAGTATGGACCCCAGTGACACTAGTGATGGCTTACTCCTCAGTTCCCAAGTGTTGTGGTTCAGATATGTATAACTTCCCCAGTCTCTGAGATGTTTGCTCAGCTTTGATGTTTTCATTTTCCAAGTTTGATTTATAACCTTCACTGCCTTCATGTTGTATTTGTAAAGTTTTCTATTCTAAAAAAGAAACTGGGGTCTCAATAAGTTCAAATGCTGTTTTAATTATGTTCATTTTTGGCATTGATTTGTATGAAGTTTTTTAAAGATTTTATTTATTTATTTTTAGACAGAGGGGAAGGGAAGGAGAAAGAAAGAGAGAGAAACATTGTGTGGTTCCCTGTCATGCGCCTGCTACCGAGGACCTGGCGTGCAACCCAGGCATGTGCCCTGACTGGGTATCGAACCAGTGACCCTTTGGTTCATAGGCTGGCACTCAGTCTACTGGGCCACATCAGCTATAGCAATTTGTATGAAGTTTTACTAGTGAAAAAACACAGCTACATCAGGAAGCTGAAAGTGCTATGTCACATGGAAGGATTTTTGACCTTTTGGTCAGGATGAGTTGTCTGTTATCATGCTGTTAGTCTAATCTAGGATATTTTGGGTCAGCCCTTTTCTAAAATGGCTATGGGCTCCATTTACTAACCTACATTTATCATTATGTTTAATCTGACCATTGATGTTATGATTCTTGGCATTGTGAATAGCAGCTAATAAAGTTAAATGCTTTAATCATTTTTTCTGCTGTTTCAGCACTTTATGGTCATTGTTAGAAACAGGAAAAGGTAGGTTTTGACACTGTCATTTTGTACAATGCAGGAAATCATGTTGCAGAATCATCACATTTTCTCCACCACCAAACAATCATGGAACAAGAAAATATTCTTTCCAAATATTTATTATTATTGTCAAGCTTAACACAGATGTTTATCTTTTCTAGGAAGTTAACCAGTTAACCTTACCTTTATCTTAAAGTGTGTGATTCCATAATGCTTAGTTTAATTTATGTTTGCTTTAGTGACCTTTTAAAAATTGTTAGACTCTTAGAGATATTCAACTTGAGAGCGCATAAAACTGAAATAAGGGTCTGTTTTCTCTCTGGTAAAAGTTTTGGATGGAATGAGATATCAGGAAGTGTTTGAGGGTGTTGTTTGAGCCAGAGTTTATTTGAAATGATTGCTGTAATGACCAGTTTTAATTGTTAGGTAACCTTTCAAGAAGATAAGGTAGGAGCATGTAAGACTGAAAAGAAGGTTTTGTTTTCTTTCAGGTGAAGGTTGTCGATGAAAAGAGGTATCGGAAAGTGTTTGAAGATATTGTACGCATCATGGACAGAATGGAAAATGATTTCCTTCCTTCCTTAGAACTCAGCAGGAGGGAGGTGAGCAAAAACACACAGCAGCACCTTCTGCTGCCCATTGTGCTTATTAGCACAGGGAAAACCAGGTGACTCACAGAAGGTGACATGGCAAAGTGGTGAAGACTGTGTCTGCTGAAGGCAGACTGCCCCCATTCCAGTTGCAGCAGTTCCGTCTAGTATATTTATGACCACAAGCGAGTATCTTACCCTTTCAAAGCCACAGTTTCCTTTTCTGGATAAAGGGGTGGTTGTGAGGATTGCACAAGTTAAGACATGCGAAGCTCTTAAAACAGCACCTGGCCCAAAATAAGCCCTCAGATTTTAGCCAGTCTTATGTACTATTTTAGAAATGCTGGCTAAGTCATATCTGAACAACCAGGAACAATCAGAGTAGCCTAGAGAACTGGCAAAACCTGTGTAACTTCTCCTCTGCTGGTGTGAGTGTAATAATCTCTGAGGGGATGGCGTACAGCTGGCTGAGGCGGTGAGTGTATACAGCAATTGCACACCTGATTAATAATGACCTCATTCTTTATTCCTATTTTCTATGGAATAATCCAACTGACTTACTTCCCCTACTAGTGATGCATGTTTGTGTCTGTCTGTTATTTCCCAGTTTGTGTTTGAGAATGTGAAGTTTCGGCAACTACAAAAGGAGAAGTTCCAGATCAGCAACAATGGACAGGTTCCCTGCCATTTTTCTTTCATCCCTAAACTTAATGACAGCCAATACTGCAAGCCATGGCTTCGGGCTGAACCTTTTGAGGGCTACTTGGAGCCAAGTGAGTTTTTCCTTTACCATTGTCTCTGCTGCATGTACTGCCTCCTCATATCTCCTCCCTTTGTTTAACTTTGCATTTTCTAACCACATGTCTCTTACCTTCACTGTCATTATATTGGGGATACCTCTTGTGTTTGTCCAATCTCCCCTTTGTCACTTGATTTTTTAGAGGACACTTCTTCTGTTAGTTCTCATCTCCTTTTTTTTCGTTGGAAGTTTGTCTTACTATGTTTCGTCTCACATTTCAGATGAGACAGTGGACATCTCCCTTGATGTGTATGTCAGCAAAGATGCTGTGACCATCCTGAACTCAGGGGAAGATAAAATTGAAGATATTCTTGTCCTTCACCTGGATCGAGGCAAAGACTACTTTTTGACCATCAGTGGAAATTACCTCCCAAGTTGTTTTGGTACATCCTTAGAGGCTTTGTGCCGAATGAAAAGACCAATCCGAGAAGTTCCTGTTACCAAACTCATAGACTTGGTAAGAAACATTTCAAGACATGAACCCCCTTTAGATAAAATTTTCACAATAATTAAGTAACGTCCCCATTGTCTCTTTGCTTTCTTTTTTGTTGGGTGGGGAGTGGGGTGGGGCTGAGGGGGAACTGTCATGTGATAAATAAGAATAAGACTGTCACTTGCTCTAGCACTGCTTTCATTAGATTGTGCCTAAGAGGAAAGAGGAAAGGGTAATGTTATTGACTCTTGTCAGGAATATAATAGGTGATACTAAATTCACTGAATTAAATTAAAGGTTCCCTTCTCAAAGATAGAATGCTTGTTTGTTACACTCTTCATATTTGTAAGTCACTTGCATAAAGTGGCATGTGTGTGAGGTACAGTCGGTAGAAGAGGCAGTATTATGCTCAGTAAACACATGAGAAAACTGAGGCACAGAGACAGGAACTTGCCCAAAGGGGAAGAGTTAGTGACACATCGATTACCCAGATTATCTGACCTCCATTCCGCAGCTGCTCACTATATCTTATCTAATATAAGTAAAACTTGCCTGCTTACTGCAGCCCAGACCTATATGTGAACCTCGGACGCCCTGGGGGTTGTCACGCAAATACAGGTCCCTCACCCCACTTCTGGCAACAGAATCAGAATCTTAGGGTGCGTGGCCCAGGAATCTGCACATATCAACATTCCAGAAGATTATAATGTGCTCAGAAGTTTGATACATGTTTAGTGTGACTCAAGAATGAAAAGAAGGAGGATTTTCCTTCCCTGTCACTAAGCTGTAATATTAGTGCCCTTATGGAGGAAATGCTTGTATTATCTTTAGTGTGATGCGAACGTGATAACCGCCACACTACAGAAACTGTATTATCTTTAGTAACATAAATTCATTTAGTAACAAGCTCATCCTGTTAAGTTTTCTTCTAAATGAATGTACTGTTGGATTTGTGTGCAGACCTCATTAGGCTATTAAAGTATATTCTTGATCTTTTCCCAAGGAAAATTAGGTGATGTGAGAGTCATACGTTATCAGTACCATTAGAATTCCCTTGATCTTTTGCCCTGGCCAGAGCAGTGATCGTATCATCTCACCAGAGGGCTGGGCCAATGGGCAGGCTGCTGGCTTGTCTGAGTGTGGTCTGTTCTGTTGCCATGGAATTGTTTTAGCTATGACTCAGAGGGCAGATTAAAACACTGGAGTTTAGTCCCAGCATTCTTTCTTGGAATTATAGTTGTTTCCCTAGAGCCCTCATGACTGAGGACATTACCTCTATTCAAGAGAGAACCATTTTCTTCAGAAATTCATATGCTAACATTCTGTGATTTTTTTATGGTGCTTGTTTTTTCTTCTACCACCATAGACCTTTCAAATTTAATATTTAACCTTTTAGAAAATACTATAAATCAGGAGCCTCAACCCCCAGGCCACGGACCACTAGTGGTCTATGGCCTGTCAGGAACTGGGCCATACAGCAGGAGGTGAGCAAGTGAAGCTTTATCCCACTCCCCACCCCACCCCCATCCTCACCCCAGTCCCTGGAAAAATTGTCTTCCATGAAACCAGTCCCTGGTGCCAAGAAGGCTGGGGGCTGCTGCTCTAAATGAAGTTGTTTTTCCTTTTTTTATACTATTTCATATCTCTAACTCCATTTTTCAGGGTTTTTTTCAACTTTTGTGTCTCAGAAGACTAGGCAGTCCATATTGAAATGTCTCCGGTTGTCCCAAGAATTTTGTAGCTTTCTTAGAGCCAAAACCCAATCTGGATTCATACAATACATTTGGTGAGGTCTCTTCAGTCTCTTTTCGAGTCAAAGAGGTCTCCCCTTTTTTCTTTAATGGCATTGAATATTTTTAAGAGTTCAGGACACTTGCCCAGTCAAGAATGCACCATTTCCTGTATTTGTTTCTTTCCTCTTGATAATTTTTTAAACTTATCCCTTTAAACTCTCTCCTCCTACCTTATTTCCAGTAAACTGGAATCTACCTTTTGGTCAGAGCTGGCAAAAGCACTATAATACCCTTTACTGTAATTGTCCCATATTAAAGTGGCTGGAAGGAGGCTCCACCAGCATACAATTTTTAAATTTTATTTAAAATATTATCAGGTAATTTAACCATGTTTGATCATGAATAGGAAGTAGCCAAACTCTTTAGTGAAGTTAATGGCCCCATATGAAGCCCATTCCTTCTTTTTATGCACAAATGATTTAGGTTTAAAAAATAGAACCCTGATCATTTTTTCTTTACAAAATTGCTAAGTTCTTATTAAATTGTATGTGTGTGGTCATCATTTCTTTATTGTTTTAAAGCTTTTATTGTGTAGGATTTGGAGTTCTTATTCTTTTCACAGCATTTTGGCATTATTAAATTCCTGTGTTTCATTAATGAGGAAATCATCCATATTATTGTGGAGCAGTAAGCAAGAAATCGAACATTATCTGTACCTCCTTCATAATACCTTTCCTGCTTTTGATTTTGCCCTTCTGAAATGCTTTCTTAGTTTGTTTCTTCCAAGACCCAAGATATTTCAAATCCTCTGAGACTGTGCTATTAATAATGGTACCTGTTGTCCTCTTTGTATTATTTGCTCTAAATTTTTAGTGAAACCAGAACTCAGTTCATTGCCTGTATTGACTGCCTACATGCCGGTGCAGCAAGACTCCTGCACCACACCTTCTTCCCACCAAATGCAGAACTTAGTAGCTGGCATAAGTCTTTTTCATTCTTTCCGCCCATGTCAATGACAGTGACTTTGCCACTCCTACAGTAGTTGGGATTAGTCCCAGTGGCAAACAGAGGAGAATCTATAATTATCTTTATCCTTTTTCAGAATTAAGATGGACTTTTTTGGTTTATTAACTAGCATATAATTAGCATATAATCACCTATATTTATTCATTGCACATTGGATACAAAGTATTACGGAGTTTATGTGGGTTTTGAAAGGTAGTGGTGATGAAAATTCACTTGTACAGTATGGCCAAATTCTAAATCAAGGTTAATAGGGAGTTTGGTTGGAGATAATCCAAACATTAACCACCTTTACTGGCTAGTGTCCAATGTGTTTCAGAAGTCAATATTTTGGAATGTCATTTAGAATGAGAGTTATGGAGCTTGTAATTTGTATTAACAATAGATTCCTTTCCTGTGCTGTTTACTCAAGCCCTTATATGCTATAAAAGCTTATTGATTAACCAGCTAATCTCTATAAAAATCAGTCTCAGAATCAGGCTATTTTGGCTTTAATGAATATTTCATTCATGTAGCATTAACATAACTAGAAATTAGTTCAGCATATAAGAATAAAGTGGACTAGGCAAGTGTTTTGGGGTTTGTCATAGAAGTATTTTGAGTCAAGTTCAAGTATTTAAGAAACATGTATTAATACATTAGGTGAGCAGGCTCTTCCAGGCATAAGTGACATAGCAAATTAAGGTTAGAAGGTGAAAGTGAGAAATTATAAGAATTCCCTGGGAAGAGTGAAGTGTGTAGAGCTGGTTAGGTAGAGAGGGGCAAGGGATAGAGGGTCTCTAAGTCAACAGATGAGTTTATGCTAGAGCCAGAGGGCATGTAGAACCAGCAGGAGTGACATGAGCCTATAAAGTGACACATAGGGAGGAACATTCCTGTGTTGCTTGTAGAATGGACTGATGGAGAGGAGACCAGATTCGAGTGCGCTGGATCTGGTTAAAGGTTTCATTTGTTTCTTTTGAAGATTTTATGTATTTATTTTTCGAGAGAGGGAAAGGGAAGGAGAAAGAGAGGGTGAGAAACATCAATGTACAGTTGCCTCTCATACATCCCTGCACTGGGGACCTGGCCCGCAACCCAGGCATGTGCACCAACTGGGAATTGAACTGGCAACCCTTTGGCTCCCAGGCCCATGCTCAATCCACTGAGCCACACCAGCCAGGGCTAAAGGTTTGATTTGTAAATACAGGGATGAGAAAAATTGAGGGATGGGTGGGCGAACTGTATTTGCTTGGGGACATGCGTATTAGGAAAACAATATAAAAATTTAACATAATAAGAATAGCAACATGGTGGTTAATTCATCTCCAGTGATTTCTGTACTGGGTATTTTCTTAGTCTTACTGATCTTACCACCCATTTCTTACCCTGTCCGGTATGTGGTTTTTGTTTCTTTTCTTTAATTTCACATGAAGTATTCCTTTCTAGAACTTTAGTATTCATTCAGTTTTCTGCTTTAAATTTTAAATATGAGTTTCTGCCTTTAAATGACTCTTTTACATTATTTTGGCTGGATTTACTACTGGGAAAATTACTCTAAGGGTGAGTGTTGGGGTACAGAATGATTTGTTGTACATTTGCAGTGTGCCAGTGTTGCCCCACTGGGGAAATCCTGAGCTAGGTTCCCTTTTTTAATGTGATCAATGGTGTAGCACTGTAGCCTTTTGCAGAGAGTGGGCAGGTCAGTTGCACTAAGTAATTAACAGTAACCTTAGGAGTATGCTATATATCAGTGGGGGCTAAGTGGTGCTTCTATTTTCAGACTTGAGCCTAGTGTTAAAATAACTGTAATTTACATCTACTCTATGCCTATTGCCAGCTCACAGTGTAAATCTACTATCCATCTAATCAAGGTTCTTTTGATGATTCTTTCAAAATTTTCTGTTGGGTATACATTCATTTTTTTAAAAAAATATATTGTTTTCTGATTTTTAGTTAAGGTGTTTACTCTCTCCTGCTTGACATACCTTGGTAGCCTTTTGACATCCTCTTTGCCTCTGTATGCCTAACCTTGCATTTTTCTTCTTTGGGGCTGTCAGATTGATCTTTCTGTAATACAGCTTTGGGACCTGCCACTTCCTTGCTTAAAGGTAGTTACCGTCCCCCCCACACCTGCTGAATGCAATAGAAATTGCTTTACCTGTTATTCAAGGTCCCCCAAAATCTGACTGCAAATACCTTTTCAGATTTATATCCCACTGTTTTTTCTCAACACCTCCCCATGCTCCCCACAAACCCAATGACTAAATTTTCCCTAGTCAAACCTCATGATTTACCTTCTCTGCACCTTTGTTTATTTCTGCCTCTTACACTTATAATGTTCTCACCCCATTGTTACCCTCTAAAACCCTGTGAGTCTTTTAAGGGCTAGTTAGGTCCCATCTCCATTGTGAAATGTCTCCTGACAGCCCCAAGTGAAAACTACCTCTCTTTCATTTGAACGCTGTTTTGTTTGTTTGTTTGTTTATTTGTTTGAACATTTATTGAGAACTCATATTTGTGAATTACGACAATATCAGGCCATAAATTCTGGACTCCGCACCCCAACTCAGTTACAAACTCAAGTCAGGAGCCGTGTCTTTGTCCTCTGTAGCCTCATTTCTCATCCTCCCCACCCCGAAAAGGTATTAGTACAGTACCTTGTACTGCTAGTGGTCACTGTGCAAAGAAAACTGCCTTGAGGGCCTGGTTTGACAGCTTAGTATATAAAAACTCTGCCTAGCTCTGGCTGGCATACCTCAGTGGATTGAGCACCAGCCTGCGAACCAAAGGGTCGCTGGTTCGATTCCCAGTCAGGGCACATGCCTGGGTTGTAGGCCAGGTCCCTAGTAGGGGGCACGTGAGAGGCAGCCACACATTGATGTTTCTCTCCCTTTCTCTTTCCCTTCCCCTCTCTCTAAGAATAAATAAATAAAAATCTTTAAAAATTATATATATTAATTTTTTAACACACACACATTCTGCCCAGTTTTACTCATCATATCATGTGGTATTTATGGGAAGCAAAATAGAGTTTGTCAGACAGGTGGATTCTCTATTTGTTACTAAATAATCTACATTTTTAAAAAAGTTGTGCCCTAAAACTATTAAATTAGATGTTTGGCACTCAGAATTAACTTTGACATTAAAAATTATTGTAATTATAAACACTGTATACTTTACAAAACACTGTGACTCTGATTATTTTTATTTCATGTTATATGTGATATTTAAAAGTCCAGGTAAACCCACAAAGGAATGTTTAATTCATAATGTATCTAATAAAACTAACAACCTACCCACCATACATTATAGTTATTTGGGGGAAATGTACTCAGCATTACCACTTGAAATGCCAAAGAACACATAACTCCCCCAGTCTCTCAGCTCTTAGCACATCTCTTGACAGCAAGATCACATTTCTCCTTTTACTATCAGACCTTAGCCATGGGATTTATACTCAAGTTCTTGGTGGCCTGTGGTGAGATTGGGAGGATTCCAGTTGGGAGTTTCTGGGGAATATGAGGAACTTTGAGAGACCCAGGCCTTCTGCTGGCCACTGTCCACCACCTCTGGGTTTAGGCTGCTTCTCTGACCCTCTGAGGTAAATATTGTTATCCCTGTTTTAGGGATGAAAAACTGAGGCTTTACAAAGTTCAGTAACTTGATTAAGGTGTGTACAAAATTAATAAGAGGCAGAACAGAGATTTGTACCCAGGACTGTCTTAACAGCAATGCCTGTACTCTTTCCGCCAACTGTGCTGCTTGTTACTAGGGTTTTGCACTGTCCTCAGCCTGCTGTGGAGTGGAATACATTCTCACAGCTTTCCCTGCCTCTCTGTGCAAGAAGCAGTCTGATTGTCCTTTTTAAGTTGTCTAAGGGAGCACAGGGGTAATGACTGTGGAGTCAGACCTGAGTTCTAATCCCAATTCTGCCACTTATTACCTAATAATGTGACTTTGGGCAAATAATTTAACCTCTTAGAGCCCTAGTTTCCTCACCTGTAAAATGGGAATGATACTACTCTGCACTGTTCCCAGTGCATGGCAAAGGCTCCCTAAGTGCTGGCGGTGTAGGCACTGTTGCTGTTGTTATTGGATTTAATAACAGCACAAAAGACAGAGATGCTTAAAAAGCTTCTTAATTCAGTACCTCTTCCCCCCCCCCCCCGCTTTTCTCTTACACCCTATAGGATAACACAACAGGGGATAGATAAAGATGGATATTCTGGCCCACAAAGATCTAAAATGCAATTAATTTACATTTGAGAGGGGCCTCTGTATTTGGGGTCTCTGAGGCAGAGAGTGGGTACAGGAGAGATGGAAAGAAGTGTGGCTGGCTAGGGTAAGAGGAATGACTGGGGAGAGAGGACAGAAACCTACCATCTCCCTCTGAACAGCCACCAGCAGGCTCACAACCAAATTCTTCCATCAAAGCAGCATTAGGGTGAAGTGAGAAGCTGCACAGCGCAGCAGCGGGGCCTGCCTCCAAGCAACACATGAGAAGGAAACATCCATGGGCACTTGGCCGGGTCAGCTAGCAGCTGCCAAAGGGCACAGAACTGTAGGACTGCACGTGAATGTTTCTTGGCTGATAGTCTCAGCAAACTGCACAAAAATTTAATGTGTACGTAACAGAGAACGTGGCATAGGAGAGAATGTGTTCCATTTCGACAGTCATGATTTATTTGAAATATTTAAAACTGTTTAAAGCGTATGTACCTAGTAAGCTAGTTGAGTGCTAATAATACTGATCTGTTTCCAATTCTGTAAATTAATTCTAATCATTTTCTATCTGCCAATGACTTTCTTCTCTTGCTCTGCTCTCAGGAAGAAGACAGCTTCCTAGAAAAGGTAATGCAATATCTTGCTGGTTATGCATTTCCCTGCGCTTGATTAACATTTAACTGTGGTCCTTGGAATTTGTCCCTAGGCTTCCCCATATCAGAGATCTCTGACTCAATGAAAACCCCCCAAAGGTGGCTTTTAGTGTGTCTAAAGCACAGGGAAGATAATTAGTGTACTGGCCAAGTTTTGGGGACCCATGGCATAAAAGCAGTAGGACTCAAGGGTCCAGACTTGTGTTTTTGAAGTGAGAAAAAAACTAAAGAGTTATCTGATGAATCTGAAAGCTCACGAGATGGAGGAAAGGTACCATTTAGCTGTCCTCTATTTGTAGTGGTAGTAAAACCAGAAGTGGATTACTTGTGCATTAGGAGTGATTTGGGATGAGTTGATAACAGTGATTAATTTCCTAAAGAGTATACAGATATGGCCAGAAACAGAGCATAAGAATAGAATCATAGAGCTGAATGAGCTCATAAGGGATCATCTGCTCCAGCTCTCTGCCTCCAGACAGGGTCGGGTGTTTTCTACATTCTATTGATGAGGCAACTAAGGCCAAGCACAATGGAAAAACTCACTAGAATTGTACTGCTCCTGACATTAGAGGTGTCAGGAGTATGGGGCAGCGGGGACTAGAACCCAGGTCTGCTGAAAGCCCAGTGGAGGAACGTAGTGAAAAGTTCCTCCACCTCTCCCAGCTGGAGAGTGCCTGGCTGTACACAGGGCTATTAGCAGAGAAACAATGGCTTGAAAAATATTGGTAAAGCACTTTCACACAGTATCTAACGTGACCTTCCTGTTTGGTGCAGTTAAGGCATTTTCATGGTGAGGAGGGCACACTGGTTTTTGTGCTTTAGTTATTAGCAGTAACATTACAATGTGTGGGCTTATCAGGCACCGAATGTGTCTTGTTAAAGGAAGACAAAGTGTGCCCGGTTCCCCTTTGAAAATCAGAGTTCTGAATAATTTGTGGACTTTTTAAAAAGTATTGTTTCTTGCACATGATCTCTCTCCAGACTTCAGAGACACAAGTGTGACATTTTGTACTATCATACATGAATTTGAAAATGGATAGTGGATGATGTATATAACCTACTGACATTTTATTAACCTTTTTAAACCACCAAGGATTGTGAAGGTTCTGCTTTCCAGCCCGTTTCCCATTAATAGCAGGCCATGTTCTGTCTTTTCATCTTGAACAGTACCTTGTGTTGCCTTAAAGCCTTAGTATGGGAAAAGTACCAATTGGGTGTCAGATTTTTTTATAAGTACTTGAATCAATGCTGAATAATTTATATTTGGTAAGTTTGGTGGCATCTGCTAAAGAATTTGTACGTGTTGAGTTTGGTCCAGAAAGTGAGTAGAGAATGCATTATGGACAGGGTTTTGGCTCAGCTATTATGTGGATGCCTGGATTTAATACTCGCAACCAGAAAGAAGTTAGAGGATGAGCCACTGATAGAAGTTCTGGTAGCTCTAGGAAACAGGAATATCAAGTGATAGAAGCCTGGGGAGAGAAAGAAAAGCAAAAATCAATGTAAAAAAATAGATTTTAAATGGGAACCAGCTATTGTCATACTTCCTTCTCTTTTTCATTCCCTTAGAAAGACACGGTGGCTTTAAAAGGTCACCAATGCTTATTGAAGAACATAATGTTAAGAAGAGCCCTTCGCTCTGCTCTAGTGTACACAGTCTCTGGAAGTAGTAAAATGCTTCTTTTCTTTCCCTTAAAGCAATGGCTGGGGGTTGTGCATGGAATTTAGAGAATGTCCTAAAGTTCAACATACATAATATATGACCTTAAGCTGCAGGTGGAGGATGGGAGGAAGACGCAGTAAGGTTGGTCACTGTTTTCTCCACTAGGATTTTTCTGAAGACTACATTCAGATGCCTTTTAACCCATTTCAGACATATTTTTCATATAATTTATATTTGACTATATAAATGTAAGATAATTCAGTTTATTCCTCCACCGTATCCAAGTTCATATTTAGTTATTGATCCAATTTATGTCACTTCTGGGTTTTCCTTTTAGATTCTCTCAGGAGAATCTAACACTTTTCATAGTGTTTCTGGCTCTTGGTATGTTGTATTCAGTTAACCAAGCAGAATTTGAAGGAGATAAGTTACAGACAGAATTTCATCTCTTAGGAGAAATCCCTCCTGCAGATGGTTCCCTTGGATGAAAGCACCAGTGAGAAACCCCTTCAGGTCCCCAAGGAGATCTGGCTTCTGGTAGATCACTTGTCCAGAAACGCCTGTCACCAGGTAAGTGAGAGTGGGCTTGCCCTGCAATTTTGGAAGGTGTGTGATTCCAGTGGGAAATGATAATACCTCATGTCAGTATAGAGCAGAGGTGTCAAACTCATTTTCACCGGGGGCCACATCAGCCTTGAAGATGCCTTTAAAGGGCCGAGTATCATTTTAGGACTGTGTATATGTAACTACTCCTCAACTTTAAGGAGTTGAAATTACATTTGGCCCTTTGAAGGCAACCACAAGGCTGATGAAAATGAGTTTGACACCCCAGCTATAGAGCTTTCAACTCTCCCAAGCTACCTCCACACAGCAGCACTGTCAGATTGCCTGGGCAGATGAAAGTATCCCTGTTGACAAATGTGAGAGCTAAAGCTTGCAGGCGACCTGATTCACCTAGGATCAGGCATAAGCTCCGTGTCAGATCTGGGCCCTAAACCCTGTGCTCCTGCATCCCGGCTACACAGGATTTCCCCTGGACCACTGCATACCTGAGTCTGTTATACCCATTTCAGCTGTCACACAGGCAGTGCAGATCTTAAAGTTCAAAGCAAACTTCAAGCCCATTTTCTAAATTTGGTCCTCATTTTTCTTTTATGTCCTACCTAATATACTAATCACCCCCAACCCATTCCCCTAAACAGAGAACTTTCTTGGGACCAAATTGAAGGGCAACCGTCGCCTTACCTGCTGAAGAATAGTAGAACTTGAGAGCACAAGGTTTGCCATGGACATGCCATTTACTTCTGTCCCAGCATTCTGTAATATAGGTCTCCCCACTATCCAGAAGTAGAGCCTTCCTATGAAACGTTTCTTAAGCCAAATGCTGTAGAAGCAGTTACCATTAATTTATATGAAAATATTTTTGAGTGTTCCCAGATCCCCAAAATGACACTAGGTTATCCAATGTGTTGGCATCTCTGGGCCACACTGGAAGAAAAAGAGTTGTCTTGAGCCACACGTTAAATACATTGTGACATGAAATCACAAAAAAATCTAATGTTTTAAGTAAATTTATGGTTTTGTGTTGGGCCACATTCATAGCCATCCTGGGCTGCATGCAGACTGCAAGTGGGACACCCCTGATACCAAATCATAACAAATGACATGTAAAACCCAAAATAGAACTAATATATAGTAAAACCAGGAGTGCACAAAATAAATTAAGATAAAGCAGATGCTCACAGACACAGTTCAAAACTGTGGGGGCTTGATGCTGACATGCCGAGTGTGGTTTCTGGGGAAAGAGCTTGGCGGGGCTCCTCTGGCTACTCGGGGCGTGCCCTGCCTGTAGGATGGCTTGCTGCAAAGCAGACACTGAATGCTAGTTCACCTTTTTTCATACAAACAAAAATTCTCTTCGGATTGCTTTCGGTTAGCAAAAATAGGTACTTATGTAGGTCTTTCGTGAAAGAAAGTGGCATAACATGAGCTTTCAAAAAGTAGGTAATACCTGTATCAGTGTTTGAATGTGGTTCCACTGTTTGGACTCTGCCTTCTACCCTGTCAGCAGGCTAGAAGTGGGAACACCCGGTCTCCCGATCCAGCCATCCAGTCCCCTGCTGTGTCAAGTACAGGCTAAAACCTTTGAAGATAACTTTTTGGTTTGAAATAAAGTTTGACACAAACCATAGAGATGATAAGAGAACAGGCACTGTTGTCACACCTCCATTCCCAATCAGGAATGTGCATACCACCCTTCCCTTGGCTTCCTGCTGCTCTCCCGCTCCCTGGGAGGTCTTCAGAACCTTGGGAGTGTTTATCTTACCTTGTTCCATTCCTTGTGACCCCTTTGGTAGGAGGACCTGTTCCAAACGCCGGGAATGCAGGAAGAGTTACAGCAGATCATAGACTGCCTGGATACCAGCATTCCTGAAACAATACGTATCCTTTTCAAGAAAGGCTTATGAGCCGGATGAGTACTTGGCCAAGCTCTTCTTCCCACCTACATTTGATTTTGTGTGCTTCCATCTTTTCTTCATAACTGTCTTTTATTATAAGGTAGTCATTTACTATGCAATTGTTTCTCAGTTTGTTGTAGGAAAATCCGACCTTTCATTGTATCAGACTCTTACTGAAAAGACTGGATAAGTAACAATGACTTTTAATAACCATGGCAAATAGGACCCACAGGACTGGTACTGTCATGCTTTGGGCAATTGATCATTCCTGCCACCCCACATGCTGTCACTGTGACAGGGAGGAGGATGGGACTAGTTTCCAGGACTGATCCAGTGTGGACTGTCATTGTGTGGCCTGTAGTCCCTGGACACACAAATTGGGCCTAACCTCCTAAGAGTCTGATCAATTTTATAACAACTCAGCTGCCACATACATGGACCAATAAAATAATCACACCCCAACTATATCAGTGTGGGAGCTTGGGGAGGGAAGCAAATCAGGTATCTGTATGCCCTACTTTCCCTTGACTGAAGTCCCTCCAGCCGGCAGTAATCACTCTGTGGCTGAAGCACTGCTCATTTTCCTGGAGGCCCTGCCAGAGCCCGTCATTTGTTACGAGCTGTATCAGCGATGCCTCGACTCTGCTCAGGATCCCCGGGTCTGCAGACAGGTGAGTTTTATTACTCTGAAGATGTGTTTGGGGCAGGTTCCCCCATAGAGAAATCATGGATTTATAAAGTCACATGGGCAGCCAGCTACATGCTAAGATGAGTCTGGATCTGTTTTTCATGGCTTGACACCAGCATCAAGAGTTGGAACCCTTAGCATTTTACGTTGTGTTATTTCCTATTATATTTTGCGCCATCTTCTGTTTGGCCCATTGGGTAGGGTGGATACCTCTACTGTGGCATAAGGTGGCTGAAGCTGATCACACAGGGGGTTCTGGCTAACACTACATGTGAGCCTTTGTTCTTTCTGTCTGCTTGGTGTTACAATAGCTGAGAATACCTCTGAATCAGACTAGTGAGTATTGGGAGGAGCTCCCACCCATGCTAAATGACATCGCAGATTAAACTGTTCAGCTAGGCAGATGCCATGGGGACCTGCCATTTTCTCATCATGAGGAAATGAGAAAAACCCAAAGTAACACCAGCCTGCTTATGACATGAGGTGTACACGTGAATGTGTGATCATGGCATGGCCTGGTCATTGAGCGCACAGCGGCCAGACGGTATGACCATTCTGACTTGGAAATTATCACCTGGCAGGTACTATATTGGTCATGAATAAATCAAAGAGAGCTGTGGCAGATGAATTGGGTTCTGTAAAGGTTAGATTATCAACTAATTTTATGGCAACTCTAAGCTCTTCTCACTCCTTTCTTCTACCTGTTCTCCTCACTGCCTACCCCACTTTCGAAATGGCAGGTGATTTCCCAGCTTCCGAGATGCCATAGAAATGTTTTCCGTTACTTGATGGCATTCCTTCGAGAACTCTTGAAATTCTCCGAATACAACAACGTCAGTGCCAACATGATCGGTAAGACGACTTACTAATGGCCACAGTGGGTGTAAGGACAGTCTGTGTATGGTGTACACAGTGTATTCCATCCCTCATGCCCAAGAACAGGACAATCACTTCCTTCCCACTACCATCATCCACTGGTCCCCCACCCCTATCCCTGAGGTTTTACTTAGATTGTATCTGACAAGGCGGTTTCCCTTTTCTTTCTCTTACCCTCTAGCTACTCTCTTCACCAGTCTTCTCCTAAGGCCTCCACCTAACCTGTTGGCAAGACAGACTCCAAGTGACCGCCAGCGTGCTATCCAGTTCCTTCTGGGTTTCCTGCTTGGGAGCGATGAAGACTAACAAGCCCTGTTCTGTTAACTACCCCCCGAGATTCTAGAGGTGGAAGATCTTGGGCACCAAGTATTTTAGAATGATTTGCAAAGTTATGCCACAGGAAGGGTCTGTTGCAGAATTTTGAGGCTGTTGACATAAAAAAGGAAGAGTTTCCTAATCCCTCCCTTACCATATACTACACAGCAAAATACTTTTAGACTTATATTGCCAAGCCAAAGTTACCATATTTCGGTGTTTTTGTGTTCTCTCTTTATAAGGCAAAGAGATCTGTATTTACACTCTACCTGGGGGTTGTGTGTTGCCCCCTGCCCAGCTGTCATGATTGTCCTTAGCACCCTAGGCCTAGATCCCGAGATGTTCCCATTCTAGGCCTTAAAGCACTACTTGATATAGCTCAGACTTGAGTGTAGTCCTTCTTCAAAAGCACTTTTGCCCTACCATCCCTGGATTATCCCTTTGCACTTCACCTCACTAGTACTGTCACGTTGAAGGAAGTCTGAGGCTAGTGACTCCTTGGGTGTCCCCAACAGTGAGTTAACCATCTGCGTGTGGTTGTTACATGCATTTGTGCATTTCTACCATAGTGGTACCTGTATGTCTCTGTAACATTGACCTTTTCATGGATCTGCCCTGGGTCTAATCATATTCTCTTGTCTCGGACCACATTTAGTAGCAAAACATTAGAGACTATTTGAGATGACACCCCATTGATGTGAGAGAATCATAATGGAAGCAGTTTGAGTATTCAGGAGTGAAAACATTCATGTTTGACAGGTCCTGCTTCCTACCGCCCCTTTCTCTTTTTCAAATTTTACATGAGAGCTAACCCTGGGTGTGTAGGGGACCCATCTGCCACTTAGAAATCCACCTCTGGGGCAAAACTTGCACCACAGTCAAAAAGCAAGTCTGTACCTCACACAGGCCTTTCTAGAGATGCTCCTTCCCCCAGCAACAGTACTGAAGCCCTTCTCTGTTCTCCTCACATACAAGGGACCAGATGTCACCCCCTCCCTCATCAACACTGACTGGGCTGTCCAGCCAGCTCCCTTTGGCTCCCAGCCACTGTCCAGTGGTGTGTAAGAGAGGTTGTGCAGCGGGACCAGCCAAGCACCTTTCTCTCACACCTGAGACAACCCTCTGCACTCTACATTTACTCAAGGACTGTGGGGCAACCTTTTTTTAAAAAAATAATCTCTGTTTGGCAAACCAGCCACCAACTACAAACTGCAAAACTGCCTGATGCGATTGGCTTCCTCTTGGTTTTCTTTCATTAAAACCTCCAGTTATTCTTGCCTGTTGCCATTAAATCCAAGGAGCTGAACAGGCAGGCATTATGTTAGGTCTTAGGCATTGACTCCTGATTCTTCTGGTGCATCAAAGGAGAGAGCCAGGAGAAACACCACAGCTGAATGGTTCTCCGGTTCCGCCATCTATTAAAAGTTGAGTTTTGCTGGAAAGAAAACGTCCATATCCTGCGATAGACTGGGTAGTAGTCAAGTTATTGGTGCCAAATAGCTACAGATCTGACAGATTAGGGGCTGGGTGTTGACTTAGTCAATGGAAGACAGTGAACAGAACACTTTTGTCATCTCCGTTAGGCCAGAAGGTGGTCATAGGCTATACACACCAGGCAGGGTCGTAACACAAAGACAGGGCATTGACTGTCCTGGGCACATTTTCTGGTATGTTGCCAACCTGGGCCCTTTGGGTGATTAGCAATGTGGTCAGTGGGGATTGTGTGCAGCATCCTAGCTCTTTCCTCATAAGGTTAAAGCACTAAGTTTAATAGCCTCAACCTTTTTTTCCAGTTCTGGTCCTGGGATGTACATAGGGTTGAGGATTTTAGACAATCTCTAGGTAGGGGAGACAAGATACATAGCAGACACAAGAGATCTGCCTCCTGTTGTGCCTCCTCTAGCACCACAACCACTAATTCCTAAGGACCTCTAATGTACTACTACATAGCAGCTCTGAAGTAAGGAATTCAGATCCAACTGGTAGGGAAGGACTCTACATCTGTAGTTTTAGAGGGAAAAAAACAGTTCAAGCTCATGCGATGATGTTGCATTAGTCTCCCTTTCACTGTTCTCTGATTCTTATTCTGTAATTGTTTGTTATATTTCCCCAAAATGTCTTGGTCACTAAGCAAAGCTGCTAGTTGGATTCTGTATTTTGTGTTATCTTTTTTATTATAATTTATTGCAATTTTTTTCTGAATAAATGTATGTTGTGTGAGAAATCAAAGTGTGATCTTGATGAGGAAGAACCGAGGAGGGAGGCTTATGTCCCTGGGTCCCAGTGGACTGCTGTAGTCCCCCCCCAGCTCTGCCTGTACTGCAGTTTTCTGTCTTACAGAGGAATATCAAGAATTCTCACTGTATTTGTCCTTGGACAAGAGAAGCAGCCACATATTTTCAGAGGCTAATAAAGAAGTCACAGTGCTTTCAGAGGCGGGCCAAGGATCTATATTTTAACCCTGGGGGTTGCAGAAACAAAGTAACACTCTTAGAAGAATGTTGGTTCTTAATGCATGTAAATGTCACACTGGGCCAGATCCATGAGCACTCTAAGCTCAGAAATCTGACAAACTCCCCCAATATACACAGTTTGGGAGAACCCAGTTGTCCTTGCTGACATAGCCTCAGTAGTTACAACACACCCCCTAAAGAGCCCGTTGTCACATAAATTCAGTTTGCAGCATTCGAAAGCCAGTTTTGAACTTCTATTATGCTCTCGGGGTGACAAAGTCCATAAATTCAATACCTGGGGGGACCCTGATAAGAACTCCAGCACTTCAGGAGGAAAGCCCTAACTTGAGCATGGGACAGTTTACTCCCCTGCCATCTCTGTTATGAATATGCACTTACTGATTCCATTCCCTTTGAGACTGAAGAGGCCTCAGCTGGAGGTTTCTTTTCAATCAGGGCCCTCTTCCAGTTCATTTCAGCTGTGAGCTCGACCCTAATGAATGTGCTGATTCAGTGTTGTCATGAACAGTGTTTCTAGCCTCACCCAAAGACTTGGCAGAAGAAGATGTGTGTTTTTTTTTCTGAGAGTGATCTTACCCAGTGAGTGGAGACTGACACCCAGTAGTTTTTTACACAGCAGGAGGCAATGTGGCGGAGTGGCCTCAGTGACCACCTTTCCAGAGTTTAGAAACTTCATCCCCGGCTGCTGTTCCAGGACAACCATTAAGGCCTTTCTGACTGCAGGGCAAATTGAAGACCTGGTTCTTGGTGTAGGCTAATAATCTAAAGCAGGGGTGTCAAACTCATCTTCACCGGGGGCCACATCAGCCTGGCGGTTGCCTTCAAAGGGCCAAGTGTAATTTCAACTCCTTAACTGTTAAGGAGTAGTTACATGTATAGTCTTAAAATTATATTCCACCCTTTATATATATATATATATAATCACTTAGGTTTTATTTGAGTGATTACACAGTATACAAGTATACGCAACCTGCCCCCTAAAAAAAGCCCATCTGGCAAGATACCACAAAGAACCCTCTAAACAAAGGAAAGAGCAAATACAAAGGTCCTAAGGCAGCAAAGCATCTTGCCATGTTCAAGGGACAGCCAGGCAGAACATGGTGTGGATGAGGGGGAATGGTGGGTAAGAGGTGGGGAAGGGCCTGGTCACTCAGGCCTGTGGAGCCCGAAGCAGGAGGCTGCCATTTATTCAATGTGCAATAGGAAGCCATGGATGGCCTTACTCAGGAGAGGTACAATTTATTCTCCTTCCCCTAACCTTGATAGTAGCAATAACTAATAACTATAGCTATCATTTATCCCAAGTGGTATACTAATACATTTCATGTCACCTTTGGCCTTGACGACCACCTTACAAAGGACTACTTTATCCCACTTTCACACATGAGGCTCAGAGAGAGTACCTGACGTGGTACTTGACTAATGGCAGACAAGAATACAACACACACCAAAATTTGACCCTTAAATACAGCTACTATCTCCTCAGCTGGAGTGGAGGTGAAGGTGGGGGCGCTCCTTAAGAGTCTTCTCTCTTCTAGCTACATCCCAAGATTTCAAGTCAGCTGGATACATAACCTTCCAGGAGCTCAAATTCAACCTGACTTTGAACCTGATCAGCTTCTCCGGGCAGCCTCTTTTCTCCCATCACCCAGGTTTAAAACCCTGGTTACTTTTTGCCCCTGCCCCACTTCTACCAATTTCAATTCATAAATATTTATCAACCACCTGCTAAGTGTATACCATTATGCAAGTTTCTGAAGAAAACAAAAATGAGTAAGATTGGTCATCATAAAATAAGATACACAAAGTATAATATTTTTTTTTTAAAGAAGGAGAAAGGAAGGAAGGGGAAGGGAGAAAAGGTCAGTATCATGGGACACCCACAGAAAAGGGGCCACGGTCAGTTCATTCATGGTGCCCTCTATCTGGCGCCTCCTTTCCACTGCTCACTTCACACAGCCCACCACTGAATTCACACCCTCATGACCTCAGGCCTGGTGTATACCCCCATTTAAAAAAAATGTTCAACTACAGTTCTTATTCATTATTATTCTATATTAGTTTCAGATGTACAGCATAGTAGTTAGACAATCATATACTTTACAAAGCTTTCCCCCTGATACTTCCAGTGCCTGCCGGCCCCACGCATAGTTATTACAATATTATTGACTGCATTCCATATGCTGTAATTTACATCCCTGTGGCTCTTCTGTAACTATCAATTTGTACTGCTTAATCCCTTCACCTTCTTCACTCAGGCCCTCCCCTCAAGTAATCATCACCATCTTCTCTATATCTATGAGTTTGTTTCTATTTTGTTAGTTTATTTTGTTTTTTATACTTCACATATAAGTGAAATCACATACTGTGGTTTTTGGACTATAAGACGCACATTTCCCTCCCAAATTTGGGAGGAGAAGGGGGGTGCATCTTATAGTTCAAATGTAGATGTACATTTATATTGGTGAAATATGTTATTTATGTTATTAAATGTTTTACCACATTTTTTGCTTCAGATTTTTCCCCCTATTTTCCTTTAAAACCTAGGTGCGTCTTATGGTCCAAAAAATATGGTAGTTTTTGTCTTTCTCTGTCCAATTTACTTCAGTTAGCATAATGGGGTATCCTTTTTAATCCCTTTCTAACTGATTTCTCAGCTGCCAGTACCACTCCCTTTTCGTCTATCCTTCATACATCACTGCCAGACTGATATTCCTCATGTACTACTTTCACGTCACTCCCCCAATCAAAACCCTTTTGGGTCCCTTACCCCGCACTTACCACACAAGTTCTAGTTCTTAACCCTAGCATTGAAGCTCTCCTTAGCCTCTTTCACTCAGCTCTTTGAATCTCCCACTTGACCTTCTCGTGCCCTCTCCTTCCCTAAACCCACGGACACTTTCCACTCTGGTTCAATGTATTCCAGCCACCTGGAACCTTCTAGCCCCATAACCACCTTTCCATACACTACCATACCCAAATGTCACCTCCCCCAGGAAACCTTTCCCCATGACTCCTGCTTCCCCTGAACACTTAGAACTTTCCCTTCATACCGCTATTTTAGCACACCACACACCAAAGGATGTTGCTGCCCCCTCCGGGACTAGAAGCTTCATGAAAAGTGGAAACCAAGCTGGGCATATTTTGGGTTTCCCCATGATGCCTTGCAGAGAGCAAGTGCTCAACCATACTTGGTTAATAAATAAGGATTGTCCCTCAAAGCACTTAAAGACACAAGTCTGCATGCAGTAAGTATTACTGAAATATATAATACATTTAATTATTCACACCGAGCTCTATTAATTTTAGAGGAACTAGTGTGTGTACTTAGTAAGTTATATTAATGTACTCCAAGAAGAGAAAAGCTTTAAGCAGCCATCCAACACTTCTATTGTCTTGTAGGGAACAATATCAGACTTGCTGAATTTGCTTTTTAAAACTGATTCTCAAGGTTCCTCAAAAAATTAAAAATAGAACTACCACATGATCAGCAGTCCCACTTCTGGGTATATATTCAAAAGAATTGAAAACAGGGACTTGAACAGATATTTGCACACCCATAGCAACTTTCGTAGCAGCATTACTCACAGTAGGCAAACCATGGAAGCAACTCAGGTGTCCGTCAATGGACGAGCAGAGAAACAAAAGGTGGCATGTGCATGCCATGGTATATTATTCAGCCTTAAAACAGAATGAAATTCTGACACATGCTGAGATATGAATGAACCTTGAGGATGTTATGATAATGAAATAAGCCAGGCAGTCACAAAAAGACAAATACAGTAGGATTCCTCTTATACGAAGTACCTAGAGTAGTCAAATTCATAGGCACAGAAAGTAGAATGGTGGCTACCATGGGGCGGGCAGAGGGGGAAATGGGAAGTTGTTTAGTGGGTGCAGTTTCAGTTTTGCAAGATGAAAACGCTTTGGGGATCTGTTGCACAATGAACATACATCTCACTACTGAACCATACACTTTAAAATGGTTGCAGTGGTAAATTTTATTACTCTATTTTTTACCACAATTTAGAATTTTATTTTTTTAAAAAGTGATTCTCAGAAGGCAAACTTGATCACATTACCCTCTGTTTAAAACCATTCAGTGGCTTCCCAGCACTCTTATAGGACCCACAAGACCCAGCAGGTCTCCTCCTACATCCTGCAACCCCCATTTTCTTTGCTTCAGCCATGAGGGACGTCTGTCTGGGGACTTCTCTCTGCTCCCTGCTCCCTCTCACTGCAGAGACAGCTCCTCTTCTTGTGCCACATTGTCACACCTGCTCCAGGGCATGCATCACAATTTGTAATTATACATTAATTATTTGATCAAGGCCACTCTCTCCCACAAGGTCAACAATTCAGCAGTGGCATAGACCAATAGACCACTTCTTTTTTTTTTTTTTCATTTCCTTACTATGGTATCCCTAGCACCTAGCCTAATGCCTAGGACTCAAAAATCTGTGTCATCTACATCTCTAGTGTTGGCAAAGGAACGAAAGCATGCATATCTGCTGCTTGTTAAAGAGTAAACAAGTCTCACCTTTCTAGAAGCAATATGGTAGTATATATCAAGAACCTGGAAACATTCACAGTAGTAATTCCACTTTGCCTAAGTCCAGGAAGGTTAATCCCAGCATTATTTATTACAGCAAAAAAAGCTGGAGACAGCCCTGGCTGGTGTGACTCAGTGGATTGAGCACTGACCTGCAAACCAAAGGGTCACCCGTTCAGTTCCCAGTCAGGGCACATGCCTGTGTTGTGGGCCAGGTCCCCAGCAGGGGGCGAGAGAGAGACAGCAACACATTGATGTTTCTCTCCCTCTCTTTCTCCTTCCCTTCCCCTCTCTCTAAAAAATAAATAAGTAAAACATTTTTAAAAACACTGGAAACAATCTGCATAGACCTCAGAACCAGAAGGTGGGAAAACACTAGATTTTTATGGATAATATGTAACTATGTGTGGTAATGCACATTAACTACACTTATTGTGGTGATCATGTCACACATCATACAAATATCCATCAGTACGTTGTACACCTGAAACTAATTTATGTCAATTATAAACTAATTATGTATCAATTATATCTCAATAAAAATAATTTTAAATATTATAATACATAGGCACAAAAATGGTAGAAGTAGATGCTCTGTTTGGTAAAGAACAGTTCCCCCAGCTGATGGTATTGTGGTGGCTCCAGATTGCCATTGGAAGGGAGACTAGAGACTTTGTTCTGAAACTGCCAGTTGCCCTTACATAGCAAGCAGAGTTTTTCCTTAAATTGTGTGTGTATTTGGAGTGACTGGGGATGCTGATGGGAATTATGGTAAAGCCCACACGCCACCCTGTGGTGCCAATCTAAATGATTTTTATTTTTACTTTTATATTTGCCTGGTTTTCTAAATGTTTTACAATGAGCATGCATTACTTTTTATATCAGAAAAAGATTAAAGAAAACATTATTTCATAAAAGAAAGAAACGTCTGTGTGTTGAAATGAACGGACACAGTGTCTTGCTCAGGCATGTAGGCAGCTGGAGAAGGCCAAGCGGGCACAGAGCCGGGCCCACTCTGCCCCACTCCCTCGCATCCCAGGCCTGCCTCTGTTCTTGCATCTGCAGGCTTCTGTCCTCCAGTTTCTGGCAGGTCAGACCAACAGGCCACCCGGCAGCCCCAGGGCTCCACAGTGCCTGGCATCCTAAGCCATGCCCATTCACAAAGCATACAACCATGGCCCTCGCTCTGAAAAGCAAGGATCACTTACCATTTCTAGCTGTGGCCAGCAGATGGCAGAGGAGAATGACATTCCCAGCTGTAAAACTGGTATTTAAAGCTGCACTTACTTTTCTGGTTTCGTGATCATTTCTTTCTATTTTGAGGAAGTTGTCTATTCTCCTTAAAATCGACTTGTGGCCTAAAAAGTCAACAATGACCACAAACCATTTTTTCAGGACTACATTGAGATTGTCTAAAGGCCATGGAGGTTTCAGCCCTATCTTCCACTGAAAACCAGGAGAAATTAAATAACATTTGCCTCTCTTGGTTCCTTTACTGTCCCTCAGTATTCCAAGTTATTTAGAAACAAACTTTCAGCAAGGGCAGAGAGGTAATTTTGCTGCTGAAAGCTGATAAGTTAGATCTCTGGAGAGAGGTGAGCTGGAAGGAAGGATGGAGGTGATGGAACAGCTGGAGGAGGGGAAGGTGCAGATATGAACGGGAGGGAAAGGAATGACTGGCTGGGTGACTGGAGAGGAGATGGAAAGAAGGCAGACCAAAAGGCTTGTTATGGGTTGAATTGTGCCCTGCCAACAAATTTCATATGTTAGAGTCCTAAACTCCAGTACCTATGAGTACGTCCTTATTTGGAAATAGGGTCACTGCCCATGTAATTAGTTAAGTAAGATGAGGTCATATTGGTTCTAATTCCATATGGCTGGTGTCCTTATAAAAAGGGGAAATTTGGACACAGAAACACACACACAGGGAGAAGGCCATGTGAAGATGAAGGTAGACATTGGGGTGATGTGTCTATAAGCAAGGAACAAACACCAAAGCTGGCCAGCAAACCGCCAGAAGGTAGGAGAGAAGCCTAGAACAGAGTCTCCCTCACAGCCCTCAGAAAGAACCAACCCTGCCAACACCTTGATCTTGGAGTTCTAAACTTCAGAACTGTGAGACAGTCAATTTTTATTGTTCAAGCCACCCAGTCTGTGGTACTTTGTTACCGCAGCCAGCGCTGACTAGGCTTTTTGGCGCAAGGCTCTCAGGGGAAAATAAGATGATGGAAGAAAATGGACAGAATTCCTTGGCTCACCTCCAGGACTGTATGACGAGTAGAAAACTGGGGACCCTGAGGGGAAGGAAAAGGGAGAGCACTTGAAGGACTTCACACTCAAGCTAGTGTCTAGATCCTTATAGAGGCTCAACCTCAGACTCTGAGAAGCATTAATTATAACAGCAGTAAAGCACTTTGTGTGCATTAATTCATGTAGCCTGTACAACCAGCCTATGAGGTAAGTACTATTATTATTCCCATTTTATAGATCAGACACATGATAAGTTGTATATTTCTCCAAAGTCCTGGACCCAGGGGCCATGGCAAAGACTGCTGACCAAAAAAAGCCTGCTAGATAGCACAGAGCATGCCATACCCAGGGGATGGCTCATCATCTCCAGCCAGATGGTGCTGGAGACACTAGCAGTGGGTCACTGATCACTTCAGCCTTCCCACCACAGCCTAGGGTGTCCTGTGGTCACCACAGCAAGTGTCTGTGGCTAGAGGGCTGTGTTTCCTGAGCTGGGATCCTTAGAAAACTTTTTTAGTTACTGCAAACCAGCCTTGCACTCAAGCCCACAAGCTCCCCAGAGGCTCTGATGTCTCTCTCCCCCCCCCCCTCAATTGGGACATAAAAACTCAGCTCTGGCCACACATTCACAGGCTCTGGTGTGGAGGGCAGAGAGGGTGGGACATTTGATAGGTTCTTTCTGACTGGCTGTGATGCCAGAGGGGGTCGTGGCATGCTGGAGAGATGGGCAACCACTTTTCACGGTGGCCAGGCCCACTGGCTGGCAGCATGCCTGCTGTGGAGAGCCCACTTGTGACACCCACCCCACCCATCCAGTTTTCTGGGTGGGAATGTCCACAATCAGGTGAGTTTGGGGGTGGTTACTCAAACACAACTACCTTTATTTTCTATGGTGGTCTCTATCAAATATGGAAGGCTGGGGACTTCAGAGACTCTAACCTGTTCCACCTGCAGCTTCTTTCTGAATCCTGCCAGGATCGGAGACCTCAGGGCCTATTTGTTTGATTCCTCTGATGTGATCTTGGACTACCCCTCTACCAGCAGGTCCACCAAACAGATGTGTCTTTTAGATCCCTCAGAGCTGAGGCATGCCATTAGAACTCCTGACGTGTGGTCTCCAGCAGGGGGAGGATCCCTGTACCCTGCGAGGGCAGAGATCAGGAAAGTAAAGCTTTCCCAGTGGTCTGCAAACCAGTCTCCCATCTCACCTCAGTCTGCAGTGTACTGTGTGACCACTAGGAGGCACTGTTGGGTCATAGGAAGCTCTTAGAAGCCAGGCCACTATTGCAGTACCAGCTTTTTGAGGGTGAGAAAGCCCCTAGGGAAACCTGTGGCTTTCTGGGATGTTTGGGATTTTCCTCCATGGTAGAAGAAACTGTTGTAGTCAATCTTGAAGGCATGGGCTGGACACTTCATGCTGGCTGTTGCAAAGAGTAGTGCAGAGGCAAAGAACAGAGGACTAAAGGAGCCCTAACTCGATTCCAGGCACCAGACCCTGGCTGATTAGCTGGACCAATCAAGGGGTGAGGCCAAAATGCAAAACAAAAGTAGGTGAGAAAAGGAGACTAAACAGGCAGGAGGAGGATGGAAATCTGGATGAGGTTTTGGTTCCTGGGTTCAGTTTTCTAGGATGTTCCAGGAAGGATCTTTGACCTCAGTATGTGTGGTGGTTAGGCCAGGGTTCAGTTAGAGGACTGAACACAGAGCAAGCAGCCCAAAGTGGAGAGTGTGCATTATATTTGACAACTCTCTCTCACCTTCCCTCATTCATATCATTTTCTTTTGAATTTTCCCACTTCTGTACAGCCTACTTCTATCTCCACCCTAGTCTAAGCCTCCATCATTTCTCCTTGAGGAATTTAAGACAAGGTTGCCAGATACTGAATGCCTAATTAAATTTCAATTTCAGAAACACAAATATTATTTTTAGTACATCCCATACAGTATTTGGGATACATTTCTACTAAAAATTGTTCTGTATCTGAAATGCCAATTTCAGTGGCATCTTGTGTTTTTTTTCCCCTTTGCTTTGTTTCTAAATCTGGCAACACTCCTCAGAGCCTCCCCAGTCTTATACTTCTATAAGCCATTCTCTACAAAGCAGTCACAATGAACTCACAGAAATTCACATCTAATCATGTCACTACCCTACCCAAAGCTCTTCAATGATTGTTTACCACCCAAGGATCAGGTCCAAGCCCTCTGTGTGGCACACAAGTGCCTCCACGCCCCGACCACCAGCCAGCTCTCAGCTTCACCTCCCACTGTCCTCCCAAACCCATAGTATAGTCCCAGTGTACAACATGTTCTGAAGTCCCTTACATGTGCCCCCATGCCTTCGCACACCCCCACCTCTGTCCTGAAGGCTTTCCTCCCAGCCACATAAAGAACTCAAAGTCAGTTCTCAGACTTAACCACCACATCTTTTTTTCAAGTTCTTCTCAACATGTTTCCATTTCCCCAAGCCAAGCTCACCCTCCTTGTGCCACATAGTGATCTTTAACAGAGCACTTACTTAACCATATCGAAATGATCTGTGTGTCTGTCTGCCCCACTGAACTGCAGCCCCCTTCAAGGATGGGCCCTAGTGTTATACATCTTTGCACCTACAATGTACAGCACAGTGCCTGGCCCAGAGCGGGGGCACTCAAAAAATGTGTGAGGCATGAATGAATGAACAGCAGTGATTCTAAATTTCCTAAGTGGGCCACTAACAGTGACTGCAGTGACAGAAAAGAACACCAGGGGGCAGAATAACCTTAGTTTTATTTGGCTTGTTGGGGGAGTGGTGTGGAAAGCACCCTTCCTGGCACTGGTTTCCTCTCTCCAATTCCAAGGAGGGTTTTTGTTGTTTTCTTCTGTTTTTAAATCATGGAAACACAAAACAGGAAGGGATCTTAAAAGACTATACAAACCAGCCCTCTGCTTTCACGTAGTTAAAAACGTCTTTCATTTCCATTTAATACCTCCTTTCAGGTAGTTAAACATTCTTTGGTTTGTTACAAATCAATCACAGAGAAGTTAGGAAACTTGCTCCAAGGAACACAGTGACTGAATTATACAGGACACTCTAATACTAGCTGTGCAACTCTGGATAAGCCACTTCCCCTCCCTGAACCTTTCTTCAGATATTAAGTAGGGATGATAACACCTCCTTTGGGACCAGCGTGGATCAGATGAGATATAGTATATAAGAAATGTAAGCTAGCAGAGGGCTCCCTAGGCCCAAGTGTACAATCAATGTTGGTTATGGCCACTGTTATTAGTAGGTCAGCAGGCATTACAAAGAGAAGGGGAAGACAGGGAAGGTTTCTTGGGGGAGATTAGGCTTGATCTTGACGTTAAAAGAGAAGAATTTGGACGTTCACATGAAAGGAGATATTTGTGGGTAAATCTTGCCAAGCATTTTTTTAAAAACAAGGCCCTAAATTTCACTTCCATTCCCCTTCTTGGGTGGTGTAAAGAGATTGTCATGAGGGTTGTCTGACCCCGAAGGGCACACCAGTGAGAAGTCACAGGAAAAAATGAAGTGGTCAGATGGCCCTCCTGTCCCAGATGAAATTCAAACCTCCACAAAGCAGGGAGGGGCTAATCCTGGACTAAGCTGTGTGGTCTGCCACCAATCTGTGACCCAGGGTGGCCCCCAGAGGCCCTGAGCCTGTCTCTTCACCCCTACCCTGAGAACTGGTCCTCGAGAATGTGCTTTCTGGTAGTCAGTAGATAAATGCCTGTGACCCCTTCCAGGAAATTGGTATGCATTTCAATGGGAGTTTTCCAGAGACAATGCCTTACCTCCCAACTTTTTGAGCAGCGGGAGCTCTTGTTTTCTTACTTGAAACCTGAATGGATTCCTTGAGCAGATTATATTTTCATTGTTGACTGAATCCCAGGACCCAGGAAGCACACTTTCCTTCTGTCTGAATACCCAGGGCTCACTAGGTCCATACTCAATCTTAGGGACAAGCAGGACCACAGGGAGAACAGCTGGTGGTGCCCATCTGCTTTTGCTCTTGTTTGGACAGATGTGATATACATGTCCTTTCTGTGCCACTGTGCATTGGTCAGGATTGTCTAGGTTATGCTGCAATAATCCAGAACTCGGGACATGTGGTCTCCAAGATCTCCACAGGAGGGAAAGGAGAAATGGAAAATTAGATGTCTTAATCAGCTGGGGCTGCCTTGACAAGATACCACAGCCATGGTGGCTTAAACAACTGAAATTCATTTTTTCTCACAATTCTGGAAGCTGGGAAGGCCAAGATTAAGGTGCCAGCCACTTCAGTTCCTGGTGCGAGCTCTCTTCCTGGCTTGTAGACAGTTGCCTTTTCTCTGTGTCTTCACATGGCAGAGAGAGCTAAGTGTCTCCTCTTATAAGGGCACCAATCCTATCAGGTCAGTGTCCCATTTTCATGACCTCATTTAACCTTAACTACTTCCTTAATCCACATATAGCCACACTGAAGTTTAGGGTCTCAATATATAAACTGGGGGAGGGGAAGCACGCAATTCACCAGCTCTTAACTGCCTCAACTCAGAAATGGCGCACATTACTTCTGAGATGGTCCCTTGGTCAGGATTAATCCCATGGCCCAAACAACTGCAATAAAGGCTGGGAAATGCAGAAGAACAGATGGATATCTGTTGAGCACAATGTTTGCCACACACTTTCTTCTAGGCTGAGTCTTGCTGAAGAAGGAAAGTCTTCAAGGTCAGAACAATAGCTCTGAGATAGAAGTAGAAATCACACACAACTGGGACTATCAGGCAGGTTCAAGGAGCCAAGACCTGGAACCTGATTCTGAAGAGGATTCTAGGAGGTGGGAGTGTGGGTTGGAGGATAGGAAAATTGTCTCAGATGTGAACATAAATATTTCATCAAGATGTATCAATAGATGCTCAGGAAATTTAAATGAATTGGGCAGAGACCAGGCTTTTGATTCAATTTTTTAAAATTGACATGTTGAGTGTTCTCCTCCCCACAAGAGCTCTGTTTCTGTTTTTTAATTTTTTTCTACTATATATCAATAGGAATAAGGCTAACAAAGTACTGTCAAATTGGAGTCTTCAGGAACCTGTCTTAATGACTAGACAAGTCTGCCCATGGGCTGCACAGCTATGGTTGATTTCTAACTTGCTAGAGAGTCTGTAGTTTTAAACAGATGTATTCTGGTTCATTTGGTGGCATTTGGGAGGAAGTACAGCAAAACCACCATGTCAGCCCAGCTTCGATGGGGGCCAATTCAAAGTTTGAATTCGTGAGGTCCAAAAAAGAGAGGCATTGCTCTTCTGAACTGTCCATAACCATGATGGGAGCATCTATGACTGGATGACACATCTTCCTTCCTTCTGATAGCATGTAGGTAATTGAGCAATACATTTTGGCAGCATGTTTTAGGGAAAGATCTCAGCCATCCGATTTTTCTATTTAACAGCCTTCCTGTGGCTTACTGAGCCTGTCTGCCCCTCCAACCTCACCCCTCTGCCTAACAACCCAGATACACTGGCCTCCAGTCTGTTGAAGAGATCCCAAGTTCTCTGCTTCCCTGCACTTGCTATTCCTCTGCCCAGAATGTTCTTCTCCCAAACTTTTGCAGCCTGCTTCCTTTGCATCTTTGAGGACTCAGTTTAAATGCTAACATCTCATAGAGGTCTGACTGTCCATATAAAGTCATAAAGTCTCTCAGCCATCAACCTACACCTATACTCATTATCATCACCCAATTTATTTCTTTGGTAACAATGATCACATTCTGTACCTACTTGTTTCTATGATTTATTTACTTATGAATGACTTGGAAGTGATTTCTCAGGGATGGACCAACTAGACAATGATTTTCCCCAGGGAAATATATCCTTTATCTACCCTACAGGAGGCAGATAAAGACATTGCTGACTTTATTTTTAAGAATATCTGAGCCCTGGTTGGTGTGGGTCAGTGGTCGAGGACTGGCCTGCAAACCAAAGGGTTGCTCGTCCTATTCCCTGTCAGGGAACATGCCTGGGTTGTGGGCCAAGTTCCCGTGGAGGGGGGGGTGCGAGAGGCAACCACACTTTGATGTGTCTCTCCCTCTCTTTCTCCCTCCTTCCCTCTGTGTCTAAAATAAATCAATAAAATGTTTTTTATAAAGAATATTTGAGTCCTAGATGGAGGCATAGGCAGTCGCATTGTGCTTCCTCGCGCAACCAAAACTAAAGACAACAAAAATTGAGAAACAATAAACAACCAGAACAGAGAGAAATTAATTGAACAGAAGTCGGGCTCCAGTACATCCAGACCGGTAAGGAGCGGCGGAGTCGGAGGCCTGTGGACAGGGGTCGAGGGGTCCCGGCAGGAAGAAACGCTGGCTGGCAGATGTGGGCGTGCAGGGCGCAAACGGCAGGACGGACCGGTGGTGGACCCTGGGCACTGGAGGCGACTAGCAGACCCAGTGAGGGACGCAAGGCAGCTAGCTGTCCGCAGCCAGCCACACGTTTGCGCACAAACTAAGCAAAAACGGGCAGCAAAAACGGGCAGCACCGCCACGTTTCAAAGCTTAAGAGCCCTGTCGGGGAACTGAGGCTGGGAGACTCTCTCAGCCTCACAGGAGACTTCTCGGGGAAGCCCACAGAGTCCAAGAAAGTGCACAAGCCCACCGCCCGGGAGCCAGCACAGCAAGGGCGCAATTTGCTTGTGGGAGGCCGTGGAGGGGACGGAAGTCCTAGAGAGAGTAGAGCAGGAGCCATTGTTCCCTCTCAGACCCCACCCCCACATAAAACGTCACAACCCAGCGACTGGGGTGCCCCGCCCAGGTGAACACCTAAGGCTCCGCCGCCCTTACGAAACAGCCGCAACCAAACGAAAGGAAAATAAAAAAGATGGCTCAAACAGATTTGAAATCCCCAGAGCCAATTTTTTTAAGTGACCAAGAGATTGCCGAATTACCAGATGCACAGTTCAAAGCACTGTTGATCAGGAAGCTCACAGAATTGGTTGACTTTGGACATAAATTAGATGAGCAAATGCAGGCTACGATAAGAGAAATGAAGGAAAACGCACAGGGAAATAATAGTGAGGGGAAGAAAACTGGGACTCAAAGCAATGGAGTGGACCAGAAGGAAGAAAGGAACAACCAAACAGAAAAGAATGAAGAAACAAGAATTCAAAAAAATGAGGAGAGGCTTAGGGACCTCCAGGACACCTTTAAACATTCCAACATACGAATTATAGGGGTACCAGAAGAAGAGGAAGAGCAACAAATTGAGAACTTATTTAAACAGATAATAAAGGAGAACTTCCCCAATCTGGCAAGGGAAATA